>CANDYH010000841.1:0-16231 GCA_947396885.1 Heligmosomoides polygyrus polygyrus | reverse complement strand
TGTCAATTGAGTGCCTCCGAGCCCTGTCGCAAGACTCGGGTGGTAGCCGGATCCTCTTTAACACCGTCGAGAACGGCGGAGTACTACTACTACTCGGGCGTGCCACAATCGACGTTCGTCTTCGAGGTTCGAACACCGCGTCTCCTACTGCGAATCGTGAGAGTAAGCGGCTGGCGGTGTTGATGGTAGTGGTGTCCTCCCAATGCGCAAATGGTGTTGCGGACTGCTGTTGCTCCAGTGTCGGCACAAGTCCGAAGAAGGTGATTGCTCGAAGATGCTCTTCTGAAACTATTAGGTTGTAACGAATTAAATGGCACTGGCTCGCGCCAATTTTTGGCGCGTCTTTACGCGTTTGATCAAGAACAAACCGTAACATGTGGCACATCATTTAGAAGCGCAAACTTTGCTCTACCGGTGAGTACCAAATTTTCTATGTAAAAGTGGGAAAACTTTAGAGTTTTATTGACTTTTGCAGATGGAGAAAAGGTAATCCGAGGCATTTACTTGTATGAATTCAAGCTGGGCACTACAGCTAAGGAGGCGGACGAGAAGATCAACGCCGCATTCGGTCAAGGATGTTCCACAATTCGGACGGCGTATCGTTGGTATCAGAAGTTCCGGAATGGAGATGAGAGCTTGGAAGAACATGAAGGTCGTGGGAGGCATAGTGATGTTGATGACGACAAGCTGAGAGATGTGGTAGAGGAGGATCCACACAAAGGTACCAGGGAGATAGCAAAGGTTCTTGGCGTCAGTCACAACACAGCTGCCCGGTATCTGAAGGAAATTGGAAAGACCAAAAAGCTGGAAAGATGGGTGCCTCACGAGCTGTCTGAGGAGCAAAGAAACCGACGATATGAGATCTCGTCCGCACTGCTTCTACGGAACGAAACGGACCCATTCCTTGATCGCATCGTAACCTGTGACAAGAAATGGATAATGTAGGACAACAGGCGACGTTCGGCACAGTGGGTGGACAGCGATGAGAGCCCCAAGGTTTTTGCGAAGCCGGAATTGCACCAAAAGAAAGTAATGGTGACAGTACGGTGGTGTTCGCTGTGAATTATTCACCACAGCTTCCTCCCTCCCGCTGAATCCATCACGGCAGAGAAGTACTGCATTGAAATTGAAGAAATGATGAAAAAGTTGAAGGATATCCGGCCGGCCTTGGTAAACCGAAGGCGAGTTCTCCTTCTGCACGACAATGCTCGCCCCCATGTAGCACGAATGACGTTGCAGAAATTGAATGAGCTGGGCATTGAAACTCTACTACATCCTCGGAACTCCGGAGGCCTTCTCTCACTTGCGTGAGAGAAGTCACTCCGAGCATCGCCCTCTCAATTCCACGCCCGGCGACGCTTCCTCATTTTCCCTGTGTATAGTCCAGATCTACGAGGCGTATGTTAGGGCAGGAAGAACAGTGGAGTCGAATAGGTGGGCACGGAGTCGGACGTTCTTCGTCTTCTTCACGACTTCTTCGACGCTCTTGAAAGCTCCCCAAGCCGCTCTTTTCCTCCTGCTCAGCTCTGGTGCTAGGTCGTTGGCCATGTTGACTTCGCGACCCAGATACACATAGCTGGAGCATTCGGAGATGTTCGTTCCGTTGAGCGAGAATGGGCATCAGAAACCCATCCGTTCCTCATGAACATCGTCTTCGTAAGATTCAGCTGCAGTCCAACGTTCCCACATACACGATCGAAGTCGGCCAGCATTCGCTCCGCCTGGCTGATGCTCGGTGTTATGAGCACGATGTCGTCAGCGAAGCGAAGATGATGTAGTTGCCGGCCGTCGACCTTCACTCCCATGTCTTCCCATTCTAGTTCGCGCATGACGTTTTCGAGGGTGGCGCTGAAGAGCTTCGGGGATATGGTATTCCACTGCCAAACCCCTCTCTTCACGTCAATGACGAAGTCGTTGTAGAATGGAGAGATCTTGGTCGTGAATCCACTGTAAACCTCTCGAAGGACTCTGATGTACTGACTAGGAACACCCTGAGTGAGCAGGGCTTCGGCGACTGCTTCAGTTTCGTTGGAGTCGAATGCCTTCCTCAGGTTGACGAACCTTAGGCACAGCGACAGGTTTTACCTTCACGATACCTCGATGAGCTTCGTAATTGTATGTGGTCGATTCCAATCTGAATAATGGGCTCCTTTATTTCTTCCTCAACATGCGTCCATTCCTTGTTACATTGTAAACCATAGTAGAGCAGTGGCTTTTAGTTTTTTTGTTATGGGCTCAACTAAGTATATGGCTAAACGAAAGCCTGTCTCTCGACAAAGCGCTAGCATGACCTGCTGAGCTATGGTATCTTGGCATGCAGCAGGATGTGTGGAATTGTTGCTGATGCTTGCTTGTACAAGTCGGTTAACGGTGTGATAAGTGAGGGCTATGCTAGGATTGACCGCATGACTACTCAACAAATGTTTGTGGGTCAACCATTGCCTCTGCTTCTCTAAAGGCCTCAACGACTTTTAACAAGAGTGCCACAACCATGTCATTTGAGGGATCTGTGAAACTGCCGGCGCTCATTCCTATACCTATAGGTTCAGAAATACTCTTTAAAAATTTGTCCAAGTGCCTCAATTTGTCATTCATTTACGGAGATCACTACACAAACCCTCCGTGGGAGTAGTCAAGACCGGACCTGCTAAAAGGTGTTCGACGCCAGTTCAAGTTTCTCTTGCTCTGTGTACAAATGGCACCCTGCTTGATGTAGCCAAGCAGGAGCCGAGAGCCACCTTCCGGTCGCCACCAGTGTCAATATCGTGCAAAAAAGTCGCTCGTGAACAAACTTTGTCAACATATAAGAGACCGCGGGTACGACCGGAAGTTCTAGCCGTTCCGTTCCGCATCGAAATCAGCTATGCTGTGAGTTTCCAGCCATCTTGATTTGACGCCCAAAATGAATGTCATTCAGTTTGCCGCTCATTGTTGTTACGCTCATCTCTATCGTCAATGCGCAAGGTTTCGGCAGTTTCGGTGGCTCTGCGTTCCCAGGAGGAGGATTACCCTTCTCAGGAATGGGATTTCCCGGAGGAATGCCGAGCTTAGGCCAGTTCGGCAGTTCGTTTCCTGGACTCGGAATGGGATCGTTCGGTGGTTTCGGCCAAGGATCAGTGCCTGGATTTGGCACCGCGACTGGGATGGGCTCGTTCGGGACGGGTCCAGGTCTGATGACCGGGATGATGGGCTCGGGCTAACGGGTGAAAACGAGGTATGCGATTCGTGTGATCAACGATGAATTGACCAAAGCAACTTGCTTTGCTTTCAGAGAGCCGCGAGAGCCAAGAAGCGGTACGAGCACTAACTGATCTCCCTGCATCGTCACAGCAAACGTCGTATCTACACAACCGAGGCCACTTCCTGTTATTCGTTGTTATTCTTGCTGGAATAAAAGTCCTTATTACGTACCCGTGTTTATAGCTAACTTGCGCTCTGAAAAAAAAAATAAAGGCCAGAAAGCTTCATGGAGCGGCAAATATGAGGAGCAGACCAGTACAATGACAGAGGCAGCCAATGAAAAATGCAGTGCTTCTTCCTTTTCCAGGCAAGCCTGGCTTTTTAAGATGACGATTAGCCATATAATTCTTCTGAGAATGGAAACGTATTGGTAAGGAAGAGAATCTCGCTCTCTTCTGCAATAATGTCCCAAATCGGCTACAGTTTATGCTATAAATATTTTTTCAAATTGGCCATTTTAAATTTACTTTCTTTATGGTAACCAATTTTTTAAAATTTAACCGATTTACCTCATTAACAGCAAAGACTTCTCGTCAAAGACATTGTTTGAAATTTTACCGGCCAAAATTTAACTCCTATATCTGGTTTACATGTAAGAAAAAATGCTACAGACGTGAATGTGGATGCTGTAACGACGAAGAGCTCTAGCTCTAGCAGTAATACCACTTCCTGCGTAAACTGTTCGCCTTCTAACATGGTGCAACACCGATTTTTAAGTCAGATGTGATACCGATGACGTGGATACCTTGATTTTAATCCAAAAAATCATCTCGGATAGCACGTTTATACTGAAAATCCTGCTTTAAAGAAAGTCGCTCAAATGATGCGTTTCGAAGAAGGCCTTTAACTTCAACTGCAACTCAGCTTCAGCAGCAGCCGAAAGTTAGAGGAGAGAGTTAGAGTTAAGCTTTGAGTGGTGGTCAACATGACATCTCTTCTAAAAGCATTTGCTTAAAGAGCTGAATCCCCTTGAAATGTGCCATACATTTTAATGCATCGTGTACTTGAGGTCATCCGCTTCGGCATACTCTAGTGTCTTTTGGATCACATTTACAAATTAAGCAGTGTGGACGTCCATCGTCACTGTGGTAGCAATCGTTGTTATCCATTCATTTGATTTTTAAAACATTTCGGCATTTCTCGATTTCTATATCCCCAAAAATGCTCCAAAAATAATAAGGAACAACTGCTCAGATCACCACGGCGATCATCGTCGTATGCTTAGTATATGTTCAGGGGCGAACATATACTAAAACGGTACTACGCGGACTGGTGCCCGCTCCTTTATGAGATCATGGTCGTGTAACCCTCAAATAAGCACGGTTTCTGCGCTCAGCTAACTAACCCGTTTTAAGAAACCTTGCCGATGTACAGCGGGCACCAGTCCGCTTAGTACCACTAAAACTGACGACAGTGTCCTTCACTGGCCAGAAACACAACGAATTTTAGTATATGGTCAGTTATGAACGTAGTACTAAAATTGGAGCAGTACAGAGATTCGTCAGTGTTTAGGAGCTTGTTTCTTCACACGGCGTCTGCGCAACACCTAGGGTTCAGGTACACTGGAGCGAGTGTGGAGCGGAGGTTAGGGAGGGTTTTTCCACTTTATTGTGAAGTGGAACTGAACGGCTTTAGCATTACATACGCTTTGGAACTTATTTTGGCTTTTTAGTTTTTAGCTGAAGTCGCCACATTACGAAATAGCTGCTCTCGGTCACTTTTTGGGGCCCCTACCTCCAGCCGATCAGGAGGCGCAAAGAGGAGGCAGATAGGACTCGTCCGCCAGTAGTGCGCAGGAAAAAATCCACCCTGGGGACATAGAGACTGCTACAGGATGGCACTTAAATCCTGAATTACTATAGCTCTGATAGGAGCGACCATGATTCTCCTGATGGGTGCCTCCTTTTTAAGAGTTCGTGAACACAAGTGGTGTTTCGTCTGGGTGGGAGCTTCTTCTATGGGCCGACTTTGAAGGGCTGAACCAAACACGCTCAGCCCTTCGCTTCCCTTTCAGTTCTTGCAAGGAGCCCTTCCAGAGAGTTCGTCACGTGCAGGACCAAACAAACTCTTCAAGCTGCAGGCCTGGGTCCGCGACAGCTTACCACACCTCCGTTCAGAAGTGGGGCGGCGATGCCAGCGATCCGCGCGAGGACAGCTCCAAAAAACTTCATGAGGGTTGGAAGGTGAAAAACCCAAACAGCATTCTTGTCCTGCGTGGAGCCTACACATCTTCAGTCACTCCTAGATTCTACATCTGTGTAATTGCGACTTCTGCAAATGACTGTTGTTATGCTGTCTTCAGCATTGTATTGATACCAAATGTCGTTGAAGTAACGTCCGCTCGAGATCGGACCTAGTTGGGTTAGGCCACGTCGACATAACAATCTTGTATGGCATAGGCCGATCGCATGTTCATTTAGGGCAGTCCGAGCGCGCAGCGCACTTGACTTGCTGCCGCAGTGAAGCCCTCTCCCCAAGCGCCGCCTTCGCCGCGTCGCCGCGCGCGGCGGCCGTGCACGTGCGAGGCACCGCGCGCGAGCGCCGGCACCGATTGCGCGTTCTGCCTGCGATCGCTGCTTGGTGGTCGACTGCACCCGCTGCTGATGTCCCTACACGCGGCCGGTTCGAGCAGGGAGCCGTCGCCTCAGGTGGTCGACCTGTGGAGGCGAGCGGTGCCTCCGGCCGAGGCGAAGACGGACGCCCTCCCGATAACCAGGACGACGTGGGTCGCGCTCCCTCCGGTCTTCTCCAACCAAACGGTGGCCGTTGTCTTTCAGGGTGTCGCAGCGTCTGTCTGGGGAGCGCTCGCTGCTGTGGACCAACCTGTCGCAGATGGCGCCCACCGACCAGACGATCATGCTCTCGAGCCTGACGTCGATGTGGCCGTACCAATGGGAGCGGCGGGCGTTGAACTGGCCCATCCACGCCGGCCTCCTCGCCAACTGCGTCACGTCCACGTTGATCGGTTCGTCATCTTCAGCTTCAGAAGTGGGATGCCAAACTGTAGACCGATCGGAAACACTGCTCAAATTCGCTACCCTCACAATATCCGTAGATGGTTGAAAATGGCTTCGGGCAAATTTTGATGCCTTCTTGGAGACAACGGTGCACAGGATTATAAACGACGGATATCACGACCGGCTCACCGTAACCTTAGGCGTCGGGTGAGACGTCCATTGTGCAATCGCAGAACAAGGCTAGGGAAGGGACTCCAGGGTGTGTGCCATACAAGCTGCTCGTATGGAGACTGCTTTCTTCGCCCAGGGGGAGTTCGCGGCTGGGTTCTGCGCTCTTCGAGCAAAGCGCATACGGCTGAAACAATTCGCAAAGAACGCGCAACGTCGTGTAGACGTCGAAACCTCCCAGATCTCAGATACTCAGCTGAAGTGTAAGAACGCCGCGGCGCCCGAGAACCGAACCCCCGACATCCGTCGCGTGAAGTAAGCCCTCTACCTGCTGCACCACGACCCACTTGCGCACGGTGCCATCGCGGGCGCACAAGACATCGATCAGACGTCGCAGCGTGGACGCCGACGCGCGATCTCTGAGCTAGGAGGGCGCAGACAGCAAAATCTCAGCGCGACCCGCACTGCGGTTACGGTGAGCCGGTCCTGATATCCGCCGTTTATAATTGTCTCAACGGTGCAGCTGTGCAACGTACGAATTACGATTAATGCCTTGCTTGGCTGGCGACCAAGATTGATGTCGGCTTTTGTTGAGGCTGTTTCGGGGTTTTCGTCTTCTTCAGAGCTAGGAAAAATCGAAATGGTTCAGGGTACTACTCTTCCAAACACCATTCCATCTTAAAAGGTGCTTTTCTTGAGGAGTTTATAGACAAGATCGGAGAGGTCAGAGGATCTCTTCAAGAAACGTACCCATAATAGAGTAACGTCGGTCGCAATAAATGTAAGATGAAGTGGTGTTTGGGTGAGCAGTATCTGAAACGATTTCGACTTTTCTAGGCTCTAATGAAGGCGAGGACCCCGAAACATTAGCCTCAATAATGGCTGATATCGATGTTGGTCGACAGCTAAACAACAGTCTACATTCGTCGATTACTGAAATCTGAACATGGGCAGTGCTAATTACGCATTTGGAATTAACCAGCTACAGTTGATCGAGGGCAAAGGGCGCAGTGGACACAAGAAGAGCTTTCCCCTCAATCCCGCTCCAGCCGAAAATTCTCTAGATAGTGTGTTTAATCTCCATTGCCTGCCAGGTTTGGTATAACTTTCTTTATTGCGACCGACGTTTCGACGAACTCGTCTTTCTCAAGGTCTGAAAGAAGCTCGAAGTGCTTGGTTCTGCAGAGTTCATTGACCCAGAGGCGTCGCGTCTACCCTCATAGGAACAACATGTCTCCAAGAGGGCTAAGAAGAGATACCACATCTGTCGCACAGACACGCGTTCGTGCCTTGGGAAGCACCAGATGTTACAGAAAAGTGATTTTGTACCCACTTTGGCTGTTCGCTTTGTGCAGCTGAGCAATTAGCCCTGCAGCTTAGTGTATGGACGCGTGGTAGCGCAGTGGGAGAAAGCGGATGCTGCCGCATACTCGACGGATGAAGGTTCTTGGTTTGGGTGTGGCCCGGGCTAACCAAGCCTTCCATCGCGTTGGTGAATTGGTAATAGACTTCTCCGGGAGGGGTGAAACACTGAACTCTCCATCGGCTAGCCATTTAAGGTGTCTTATAGAGCAAACACGCATTTAGGTGGCCTCTACGATGCAGCGTAGATTTATAAAGCATGGCTCGCCCTATAAAGGAATTGGTTAACACCGTGCTTTTACTATTACTCTTTCACTTCAACCTATGTGAATGCGCTGTTCAGAGAAAGTTTTTTTTTCAGCAACGAAGATCAGCTCCGACATGGTGCTGTTTAATCCGAAATTGTCATTCTTGGAGTCAATCAGACAATGCCCGAAATCGCCTTTCGTGTTTGGCGTCTACACCTCCGGAGTGGCCTACTACATGATGCGTCAGGTTTGCCTGTTATTTGCCTCGTTTTTCGGCACTAGTTAAAAGTTCCGACTCCACCGACAAGACTTCGACCGAAAAAAGTTTTTCGCTGAAACTTTGTCTAGGGGGGGGGGGGTTATTTGGGGTGCTGATCACGGATCGGATATCTGTTTTTCACGATTCGGTCGAAGACCACCCATACCGATAACGTGGGTGGTCCAGGCAGGGTCACCGATTTCGCTGAAACTTCGTCTGGGGGGGGGGTTATTTGGCATGCTGAACACGAACCTGACATCCGTTTTTCGTTTTACGCTGGAGTACTGTAGGTTACGGTAGGTACGGGTGACTAAGGTAATGGTCACCGATTTCGCCCAAACGAAAAACGGATGTCAGATTCATGATCGGCACCCCAAATAACCCCCCCCCCCCTAGGCGAAGTTTGGGCAAAATCGATGATTATGACCTCGGCAGCCTTAGTTACTACCGTAATCGGCCGCAATTTCAAAAACGGATGTCAGATTCGTGCTCAGCACCCCAAATAGCCCCCTAGACGAAGTTTCAGCGAAATTGGTGACCTTGCCTGGACCACCCAGGCAACGTGTTAACGGTATGAAAACGACCGAATCGTGAAAAACGGATATCAGATTCGTGATCAGCACTCCAAATAACCCCCCTAGACAAAGTTTCAGCAAAAAAAAAACTTTTCGACCGAAGTCTTGCCGGTGGAGTCGGAACTTTTAACTAGTGCCCGTTTTTCTTTTCCTTTGTCTGACAGAGCCCCAGAGGCCCGGATTGGTTAACGCTGGCCTCCTCGTAGCTCCTTCGCATGTCATTTGTCGACTCTTTGTGGAATGGATGTGTATATAAATGGCACTATTGTACTTAGTGTACCGCACTACATCTTGTTCAAAATAGGTCTACTAGGGGTAATCTGCCATGGGAATAGCGAATATCATAGTCATTTTTTGCGGAAATGCCTTATAAGCCCGTTATATTAAGTTCGAATTGCCGAAGGCATTGCGAAATAGCGCGCGCTCGTAAAAGACGCAGAGACTGCCTCCTGTCGATGCGCACTATTTCGCCGCCGCTAGCCTGAAGCAGAGGTCAGCCAGGGCACAAGCCTTGAAATCTTAAAAAGCCTTGAAAACTCTGTTGTGTGCTCTCTTTCGCTCACGCGGAGGAGAGCACATAACAGAGTAATCAACAGTAACATAATTGGACAGGGGAAGAGACTCCGGGATGTGGGCACGCCAGCGCACCTGTGTTAAATTTGCCTTCATCCTGGAGTTCCCTCCTTTGCCCAAAACGGAAGCAAATAACACGCGGATCTGTAATCGAAACGAGGAGATAAGACTGCATTGACATTCGCTTTGTGTAGCTAGTCGCCGCTCCTACACGCCACAGCATGCTATGGCGACCCCCCCCCCCCCCCCGGGGAGACGGTCACGAATGCGTGCTGGAAGGAGGTGGAATCTCTGCGTCTTTCGAGCGCGCTATTTCGCAAGGCCTTCGGCAATTCGAACCTAATATAAAGGGCTTATAATGCATTTCCGCAAAAAAAAAAACGACTATGATATTCGTTCTTCCCATGGCAGATTACCGCTAGTAGACCTATTTTGAACAAGATATAGTGCGGTACACTAGGTACAATAGTACCATATAAATGTTACGTAAAAAACAGGCCAAAATATGGGGATTAGAGCACTGTTGCAGTTAGCGCTTCAATCGTTCCAAGCTAAACCAACTCAAGTGATGAGTGCTAATATGCACCGTGTTTCTTCGATTCTATAATACATTGTTCTAACGGCACCACTTATAGCCAAAGAAGTGCTTTCTCTGTTCTGCTTCTCTTTTATTATTCTATATTATTTTTCTCAATGAGCTTTTGTGCTATCTCCAGTTTTACAGTAGTTTTTTCATTGCTTTAACTTTTTTGAGGTTTTATGAGGTGATCAATCCAGACCGGTAAGAAGCTCTCGAGTAACTATTTACCATTCTATTTATTCCAGATGCTAGTTGTACCGGAAGTCTTCACCGAGAAAAGGCCATGTAGTTCATGTGTTTTAACACGAAACGTGGCCATCGCTTTGGGTACTGGCATTGCTTTGCCGCTGCTGTCTACACCGTACCTCTGTTATTACGTGGTACGTTCGTCGTTTGTTGTCTTTTGAACAGTCAAAGCTAATATACATTGTATCTTCATCGCCATATCCGTTTCCCAACTTCCATGCGCATGAAAAGAGACCAGTTCAAACGAGAATAGTTTGCAAAGAGCCAAAACCACCGTTTGCAAGACGTCTGCTATCGCATTCTCTAATGGGAAACGATTGCCAAGCGTTGTATGGCTGGAGCTAAATGGCAGAAGGAGAGGGGGAGCAGCTTGTATGACGTGGTACTACTATACGAGGTTATGTGTTGCACGAAACTGAACGATTTATGCAGTACTGGTGTGCTCTACCCCTATGATAGACCGTGCTAGGTTATTTCTGAATGTAAATGGGTTTTCATGTGCCTTCTTAGCAAGGCGGGTAACTACCATATACAATGTTGCCCTCCCTCACGAGCCACACTGCGCCTAATCCTGAGATGAGGGTTGCAATTCATATAAATTCAAGTTTAGCACACCGCACAGGAACTGTTATTGCGCTTTGCTTTACATCTCTTGCATCGCATCGACATGCAGCCCACTTATCACGGCGCGCCGATTGTTGATCGCCAGTGTCGCGACGGAGACGCATCTGATGCATAATGCTCTGCTTCTGCGGCCTTCATTCAGTATGACGTCCCGCCAGAAACGTCCGTTTTTGATTTCAAGATCAGCCCTGTCTCGTCGAACGACCTCCTGACGGCCTGTTCCTGTTTCTTTTAAGCTTTTGGTGGCTCACAGGCTGCATTGCTTGCCCTTATTTGAAGAAAAATACCATTCTAATAGTAGTTCTTCTCACACATTAATTATAATAATTGATCAATCGGACAAGTTTTTCTTCTTACGATTAGGTCTACACTACGCCACTTCAGGTATCATTGCTAGAATGGGCGTAAAAAGAATGGGACATTTAAAATGTTAATAGAAATTGTACAAGGTGTTAGAGCAAAGCTGACATAAGTCTGGCCTGGCAACGCACCCAGGGAGATGTTATGCCCGGGAAGGTGGTGTAGGTGCTCATCTATTGAGTTGGAAGGATGTGTTTTAGCAGGCCAGCTTCCCACCCTATGTGCAGCGGGTAGTCTGACGGTCAGTCCCTAACTTCCCGTGCTGAAGACGTTGGGATCAATGTCTACAGAGGTTAAGGAAGGGGAAAGATTTTCGGTGATAGAGACGCTCATCCTTCCCCTTCATTTTCGGTTTTTTCGCAGTAATCCAAAACTCTTCCAACCGTCTTTCGTACCGAATCCCTAGGTTTCTGTGTCAGTGTCTCTATTGAGATCGCGAACTCTTATCCGGGTGGCCCTTCATCTCTTCCGCACCAAGTGTGGTCCGCCATATCCATCTGACGACCTCCATCCCTCTAGGTGTTTTTCATCCTCAGACACATGTATTGCCCTGTCTCCTGTGTGTACTCAGCCCTACAGGTACATGTCCCACATATGACGAGCTAAATTACGCAAGTTTCTGCAACCTCAAACCTAGACGGTCAACCTAAACAGTTTAGTGTGATGCACAGGAGGTCGTATAGTCGATTGCGCGTAAGGTTAGGTTGGGGGATTTCAACCAGTCGAACTAGATGGTCCAGCTTGTGTCCCGTATTCTCTTGTATCTTGAGAAAGCGTTTGGATTAGATTGGATAACATTGTTCTTTGGTTTTGCAGGCTCTAACGAAGATGAAATGACAAAACGCGAGCCGAATAAAACGTTAACGTCTTGATTTTGGCTTCACTCTAAATACTTTAACGAGTTCACGTCACTATGCCAACACTCACGGGCAGTCGAATTGGGCAGTATTCATGAACGTCTTGAGTGGCACACATCTCTTTGATTTGGAGATCTCTTTTGTTATATGTCGGTTGAATGATGTGTTATCTGGAACATCTTTAGGCAGTCTCGGACGTAGATATAAACCTCTAAAATATTCGCACTTATAGGGGCGATTACTATGTTGCCCATGAGAAATAAACACTTCAGGCTCCTTCCCACCTGGATGCACCGTCATCCCATCGTGTGTGGGTGCTCGTTTTCCGTGTGTGTATTTCTAACCGCAGGTTTGGAGGGATCAGCAAGGCTCGACATCTAGAATCTTGTACCTAATAGCCTAACGGAATGCTTGCGTTGAAATGTGTTATAGAGAGGCGAACAAACGACTGTGCTGCACTATGTACGTAAAACGGAACGGTTTTATAATAGCTATGTACAGTGCAATTGTGATCTAAAGCTAGTCGTTCAGTAACTTTGAGCTTCATCTTTCCCTCCCTTGACACTTTGCTCACCGCTATGCAGTTAACCGTCTAAGCACATTGCAGATGTTACAACGACAAAGCAAGAAATTCCCTGCCGTCACAAACTACCTGGATTTCCTTGCCCTAAGTTGGGAAGGTAAGCATCATCATATCGCTAAATCCTTTCCTAAAGCTGCATGAATTGGATTCGCAGGAGGCCGCACAGCTCGGTCAATGCTCATCAAGCTTATTCCGTTGCAAGTTGCTGTTGCTGCTATTTCAACTTACGCCCTTTTGTGGGGTCGAGATAGGTGATTTTTGGTCTCTTTTTCTAGAGCATCACTCCAAGCAAAAGACATTGCTTCCAGTAGCACGCTGCCTTGTCCAGAGTTTTTTCATTTCAGGATATTCGACACGTTAGATGCGGATCCAGATTTTGCTCGAGAGGTGCTCATAGAGGTCCAGTCTAAACCCAGTCTCAAACAAAGGATGCTGGACTTCCTGCATGGCATTCCAATTTTGGGCGATATCACCGGGAACGCATCGCCAGAATCGGAGAGAGTACGGGTCAACTGATAATTTATCTGTGGAGCGGTAGTATATAGATTGTATGTTGCTAACCTCAGGCTTTATAGAGATAATAAATATGAGAGCATTTTCATGGTTCTTAGCCTGCAAATCCACACAGGACGTGTGTCCAGTCGACCCTGGCATCTCCATGCACACTATGAGAATATAGTTTTCTCAGGTGTGGCCAGCTTTGAGGTAGATCATAGAACACAACTCTAGCATCTGTTATCCCGACATGGATGAGGGTGAGAACTAGTCCGTGTATGGTACAGTGAGATTAATCTGGAAATGGGATAAGTGTCATTTTTCGATAAATGAGGTTTTTGTACAATTGGTGGTCAATGTGCAGGCATGTCTGATTAAATCATTGGGACATCCAGCACTAATTGTCATCCTAGGGCCGATCGTGTATTCGAAAGTACGACTGATTTATAAATATCTGCGTCTGACTAGGATACTATCCCAACGGTAGGTCGGAACGGCGCAAATGTTGTATATGGGGAGAACCGCCTCTCTCTGGGTAGTAACAAACTGCAAGTATATCGACCCCCATACAACTCTGCGCAGAGTTAGGGGCGACGGAAGTCTGGTGTTGGCGCCCTGTTGATTCACGTGTTCCACAGCTGACGGGCGCGCGCGGGATGAGAGCTCGTATCGCGACTGGGCGCAGTGCACAGGTGGCGTAGTAGGGAAGAGCTCGGGTTGGTGAACGAGGCGTCGAGGGTTTGGATCCAGCAGACTGCGTTTGTTTTGCACTTTCGCAAAATCCATTTTTATCATATAGGTAATCCAACTAGGGGTATTATAGTGTGTGATAGAGCATGTTTACATATAACATATGCTTCAAACTACAGATTAGCTAAAATGTTCACTTCTGTGTGTCACTTTCTAAGCCTATTTTGTGTGAAGTTATAGTTATGTAATGATGGATATTTTCTGGCACTAGTTAAAAGCTCCGACTCCACCGAAACACTTCGGTCAAAAAAAGTTTTTCTCTGAAACTTTGTCTAGGGGGCGGGTTATTTGGGGTATTGATCACGAATCTGACATTCCTTTTTCACAATCCTGTCTCTACCTGCCGTCACCGGCAGAAACTTTAAGAATGTAATCCTGTGCCTTGTTGTATCTATATTATCCAGCCGAATCGTGAAAAGCGTATGTCAGATTCGTGATCAGCACCCCAAATATCCCCCTGGACAAAGTTTCAGCGATTTTTTTTTTACCGAAGTCTTGCCGGTGGAGTCGGAACTATTTACTAGTGCCACAAAATATCTATTGTTACATAACTATAACTTCACACAAAATAGGCTTAAAATAAGTGATATGCAGAAGTGAACATTTTAGCTAATCTGCAGTTTGAAACATATATCAAACATATGTAAGCATGCTCTATAACACACTATCATACCCTAGATGGATTACCTATATGATAAACATGGATTTTGCAAAAGTGCAAAACAAACGCAGTCTGCGGTATTTAAACCACCGACCCCTCGTTCAGGAGCCCGAGCCCTTCCCTACTACGCCACCTGTGGCACTGCGCTCAGTCGCGATACGAGCTCTCATCCCGCGCGCGCCCGTCAGCTGTGGAGCACGTGAATCAACAGGGCGCAACACCCGACTTCCGTCGCCGCTAACTCTGCGCAGAGTTGTATTGGGTCGAGATACCTGCAGTTTGTTACTACCCAGACAGAGGCGGTTCTCCCCATACAAATCTCAACGGTAGGTCGGAACGGCAGGGAGGGAAGCTATACACGCCGCCCGACTCCTGGTAGAGAAGCATCGCGAGAAACGGAAGCCGGTGCATATAGCCTTTCTCGACTTGGAGAAGGCTTTCGACCGCGTACCGCGTGAGGTTATATGTACGCCTTACGACAATACAACGTATCTGAGGAACTCATAGAGTGGATGCGGATGTTCTACTCTTGCCCAAAGAGTTGAGTGCAAGCTGCAGCTGGAACCTTAATGGAGTTTCCATCTCTGTTGGGGGTGCACCAGGGTTCTGCGCTTTCTCCACTCCTCTTTGTTGTCGTCATGGATGCCATTACGAGAGACCTCAAAAGCCTGTCCCATGGACGTTGCTTTATGCGGATGACGTAATGCTCGCTAGTGAGGATAAAGATGATCTAGAGCGGCAAAGGCAAGCTTGGTGCGACCGCCTGGCAATGTTCGGACTCAAAATGAACGTCAAGAAGTCTGAGTACCTAACGACTGACGTAAACGAGTCCGGCTCCACTAAGATTAATGGCACTGAACTTGCACGCACTTCGGTGTTTAAATACCTGAGATCAGCAATAGCGTCTGACGGCGGTCTGATGTTTGAAGTGAACTCACGCGTGAGCGCATTTTGGTCCAAGTGGCGTTCGCTGACTGGCGTGCTCTGCGATAGGAAGAGACCAGAGCACCTGATAGGACCGCATCCGAAACGATGTCATTCGGCAGAAGTTCGGTGTCGCGCCGATAGCGGATAAGATGCGCGAAGCTCGCTTGAGATGGTACGTCACATTGTGCGTGGGAAAGAAGACAGCGTCCGCAAGATAGGCCTTGAGTTGGAAGTGTCAGGAAAGCGGTCTAGAGGACGCCAGAAGCATTGGGTTGGTCCGATACGTTGCACATGGATATGAAGTAACTGGCGTCCAAACTGAGGAGTTGCAGCATCGAGAAAGGTGGCGTCACGACACCAGAAGAGCGGACCCCGCTGCGAAGCGGGAAAAACGCAGAAGAAGAAGAAGTTTTACTAGAGTTCTTTACCGTTTCAATAACTGGCTTGCTATTAGTGATTTTATTCATATTAATGGAGTCTAGCACTTATTATAATACGACATTTTTAAACATGCACAATCGTCCTGAAATGATTTTTGTTATTATTAGAAAGTGTTTCAAAATTACTGAAGTGGAAGTAACATAAGGAGCTAAGCAATAGTATTGCTTTTCTTTAGAAATGACAAAATAGTCCATGTTTCTTAGAGTAAATTGAAATAGGGTTTTAATGTACTGCTTTGTTTTTGATTTCAGTAATCTGAAGAAATCATAAGGTGCGTTCGTATGATTATTGAGAAATATTGTTCACTTTCTCACTATATTGCGTT
>CANDYH010000840.1:0-16637 GCA_947396885.1 Heligmosomoides polygyrus polygyrus | reverse complement strand
AGGGGGAGCGCTTGTCGTGCCCTATTCTGTGCACTTCCGCTCACGTATTTCGACACTTCCTTGTTTCGTGACCATACCACAGCAATTTCAACACATGTCTGGTGATGTTGGGTGGTCACGTGATATCTCTGTTGTTCTCCTCGTAGGGTTTTCGTCATGGCTAGACTCATTTTGGGTTTTTACGACGGCTTGAATAGGCTAGTTTTTTGAGGAGGTGTTTTTCTAGGCCGATTTTCTCACTTTCTGTCGATCCTCGCATTTGTTTCGCCTCTGAATTTCCTCGCCAGCACAGAAATCAACATTTCTGTGCAAGACATGTCATTAGAGCCTCCCAGCGACATGTCCGGCACAAAAATGTGCCAATTGAGCGACTAGTTTTTGAGGTGTTTTTCGATGCCGATTTTCTCACTTTTGTGTCGATCCTCGCATTTGTTTCGCCACTGAATTTCCTCGCCGGCACCGAAATCTACATTTCTGTGCCGGACAAGTCACATGGAGGTTCCACTGACATGTCTGGCGCAGAAATGTGCCGGACATGAAAAAAAATAACGAAAATGAAAGAAATGCATTGGTCGACACAGGCATGGTGTAAGCCCTAGCTAAACATCACTTTTCGGAAATTCTGCCACTACTGGGACGTTTCCGTGCTAGGCACGTCTCGAGAACCCTCTCGTGCCGTGTCGCACAGAAACGTGGGTTTCCGTGCCTGTGGATAGAATCAGTAGCGAAAGAAATGCATGGATCGACACAGGCAAGGCGGAACCCCCCCCCCCCCTAGCTAAACATGACATCGATGAAATGCCGTTGAAAACCACAATCCTACAAGGTTTTACGGACCATGTGGCGATAAAACAGGAAAAACGCGAGATCGCGAACGTAAGGATTGACAAACAAGGAATCCAAGAAAAAAAATGCACTGAATCAGCTGATTCGCTAAAATTCTGCAAAAGTGTCCGTCTTCAGAATTGCTATGTGAACTATGTCAGCCTCAGCGATGGCGACGGCTCCCGACGCGCATCGCGAGCCATTGCGTCGCTGTGCACTCCTGAGTCGCTGCAGCGGACGGGAGTATACCATAGGCCTTAGCGGGAGTAGGCCCCGCCTCTCAGCGGCGATACCGATGTAATTTGCGTGTGCATGAGCTAATGAAGGCGTATTTAAGCGATAGTTCGCTTCCCGGTTTTGACACATTTATACCTTTTTAATGCGAATTAGGTGTCCAAGCGCCTGGCTCACTCAAGGTACTGGTGCTACAGCAAGTTTTCTCACATGCTCTTGTGATCCTTCATCTGAGAATGTTCTCACTTCCTCTACTGCCGTGGGACATTGATCCTTTAGAACATATTCGAAGAAGAACGCGTCGCATGCGTTATAAGGTTCTATTAACGCTGATCTTCTTCCTTAATTGAACAAAAGCATGCCTGTTTCAAACAAATTTCTTTTCTATGATTCCACGACATCAGGTCGAAGAATGATAACCAATGCACCCTAGATACGTTGCCTGACATTCATGAATTTTCTGGACAGAACTAAAATATCTGCTTTCAGAGGCTTTCCGTCATTTCTAGTGTAATAATCCTTTTTGATATATCCGATACAAACCATAGAACGTTAAATTGAGCACTATCTCTAGTTCACAAACCTCCCTTGAAATGTGGTGTTGATTTACTGTCTTCTTGCAGGTTTTCCAGCTATTCATGATTCATGAAAAGGCGCAAATTATTAACCGCTGAGTCAGACTTTAATATATGAAATAATTCCGAGAGTCGTCCTCTCATACATATGACCATTTGATTTCTTATTGTTTTGTGTTATAAATTTCCTCGCACGCATTGTATAGGCTAAATAGCATTCACGTAGACTCCACGACAATGCGTGGCGCATCCCAAACAAGTTGAGTAACATCGTCTTTTACCTTATATTTTTATAAATCCGCTTTTCAAAAGCTTCTTAATTACCATAACATTCTATCTAGACTGCTTCGCCAACACAGAGGCCTTCACGATTTAGTTGTAGATCTTTCTATCCTAGCTACTCTATATGCTAGCCTTCGTTATTACCAGCATTGTGAAAATAAATTCGAATTTTTGGAACAATGGAGCGCATATCTCGGCGAGAAGAAGCAAGAGATTTGAGGATGAAAAGCAATCTGCCATTCACCAAAGTGCGACTTGGTGTATTGCGATTCCAACGATGTTTTATAAATGCAATTTCACCGCATGCAGTGTACCTTTATGAACGAAATTGGTCCTGGCTCTACTACTGCTCACTAGGGTCTGCGCCCTCCTTGAAAACTGAAACTCAGGATGAATCATAAATCTACTTTTCCAAAAGCCATTTTGGAAGAGTAGCTTTATGATTTTTTTCCTGCTCACGTTACGGGACTTTCGGACTAGGTCAGTTCCACCCGATGCCGTCCGCGCATCAGGGATCCTCGCATACTTTCCACACTCGCCGGGCTTTGCGAGTGCGCATTAGCCCATCAGCCTATCGTCACTCAGCGAGCGGTCGCGCCGACTCGATTGACCTATATGCATTGCTCACAGCGCGCCATGCCGGCAGTTAGTTCCCAACAGTAGGTCATGCTCGTATAAACGCGCGGATAGGCTCCTTCCATGACTCTAACGTCCAGAAGTTAGGGACTATAACGCGACTTGCGTCAGACGCGACGCGTGGCGAGCGGAAAACGGCGTTCTCTGGCGCACTTTTGCTCCGCTCTTCATCTTTCGCGCCACTTGTGCTGGTTGTGCGATGCGCCACAGCCGGTACTAGAGCTGTTGAGTCCGACGCATTTTAGACTTGCACTGGATCTCATATTAGGACAGCTTTTGCTGTTCACCAAATTTAAATCCGTGGAGTACAACATCTGCCTGCCGCTCTCAAAGGAACTAACGCCCCTTCCAACGGAATTTAGCTACTGCGATCAAAGTCGAGTATCGCAGGCGCTGCATGCCAGCTGCTTGAACGTTTAATCTTCAAAACTTCTAACAGTGTAACAGTGCAGTTTCCTCCACAGTTTGCCTAGCTTCAGGTTGTAGACTTGTACTTTCCCGTGTTGACACTCAGATGCCTGAGACCAAAGCATCACTACGGCCAGTGTTGCGGTCGTGTGGTCATGCTTGTTAATCGCTTAACTGTAGTTCTTAATTTGCGGAAGCCTTTTAAGTAGCGAGTAATCATGCGTATGCTAGGTGTGAGAGCCCATCGTCCAGCGCTAAGAATTATCCTTGCAGGTTTTTCAATAGTCACGAGTACATGTATTGAGCAGCAGATAGGCTATTGCAACCATTACGTATAAGCTATTTTTAATATAGCTCCAAGCGGCCATCACTCCAGATTCAGATGAGCAGATGCAAAATCCAGCGGCCCATACTACAAATGTCTATTACTTTGCACACTCCCCGTTGACCGTTCACGTGCCATTTTAAGATTACGTTGTGATCGTGAATAACAGCTTCTAGTGGAAATTTGATAAGAAGAGGACATGACGTAGAATTCTGGATCCAGCTCGGGTGCTCCGCTCAAATTTTGAACTCCTGAGAGAGTAGATACGAACGGATACTCCGCCGTCAGCGTACAGCGTACGTTAAATTAGCAGTCGTGCTGTCATAAAGAGAAAGACAGAATAATGAAAGAACAATTATAACAGAAAACAGAAACCACTTCAGCAAAGTCTACATAACTTTGTAAGGATTTTCTAGCGTTATATGTAACAATAGTTCCGTGCTTGCCGAGTTGTCAAATTGCATATCTATGAGCGCGGGAGTCTGAGGCGTCTGGTGATGGAGAAGCGCCTCCATTTTGGGTCGCTTCCATTTCTATTGTTTTTTCTGTTGTTTGCCTTCTGAAGGATCTCGGACCATTAGTGGGATAGTAGTATAACTGGCGAAAGAATTTCTCTTCTAGTGGCAGTCACCAACTCAGCTTTTCACATCAGCGCACATATCTAGTCGCCGTTGTGCGTAACCTCCGTCGTTCATTGGAAGAACAGGGTCGCCTAATAAGACGACATCTCCAACTGCTGGAGTACATTAACTTGAACGATTACTATGCGTAATCTTCCTGTGAGTCTCGCGTAAAGAAGTCAAGTAGTGCTGATGCCACAGTTCCAAAACCCCTCACTTTCTTGGCATGACGAGATCTTGAAAGACTTGCTAACGGCATAGCAACGCTTTCGCCTCATCTGATGGTAGATAGCACGATTCGTCTTTGTTGCCATTATCCGCAATGTTCTTGGCTTCAGTTCGCGTCGCACAAAGTGGAGCATAGCTGTGATTAGCTCATGTGTGTAAAATGCCTCGATTTAAAACAGCCTCTAGCTCGGCGATAAACGTGTGGTATTTCGTCAATGAGGCGTTGTCTTGCGCTTCGTAAAGCCTTGCAGACTGGTGCCTCACCGACTTAATTAAGCGCTGATAGAATCCCCATTACAAAGGCGCGTATGGTGTTATATGGTTCCAAGGGATCTCGTTGTCCGCATTTTCGCGGTTGCGGACAAGCTAATCCCTTCTTGTGGACCTGACAGAAAATTTGCACTGATGGTGAGTATGAAGATTTGCGCCTTATTGCATATAAGAGATTTCGGAACACCGACTCCTGCTGGAAAGCGCCGCAGACCATTTAAAAGCTCTTGTTGCCACGATTCGTACATCTTCTAGTTGGACTATTCAGGTCAAAATTCAGTCGTGACTTTTTTATCGTTTTCCGTGCAAGGCGGGAGGTGAAAAATGTCATGACCAATATGCTAAAATGGTCGGCTTCGAAAGACCCTTCGTTGCAGCAGGTCACTTGTGCTCAGATAATGGTACACAGTTGGTGACGATTTTGGGCGCTATTGCCGTAACTTAGGAATCCTGTAGTGTTCTCTCTCACGGAAGCCATGGGGTGTCCCATGCCTTTATGACAATTTCTGAACTTCTTGAATTATCGGCCGTGCAAGCGCATTATCGATAAATATACAACTTATAGTTCGCTGTCAATTGATATCCTCCTCCTTTGAATGATATTTGAATTTGAGGGGCCACAAGCGAGTAATTATAGCTAGCTAGCTAACTAGCTACCGACATCGTCACAGCAGTATCTCCGAGAATTTGACTGTTTGAAATATACGATCTATGGTTCTGCTGCAATTTTAACCTGTGTTTAACAATAACCTGTTATTTACGAAGCTTCTGAATTACTTACTCACACCATTTTCTTACAAAGATATGAAGTACGAAATTCTTTAGAGTTCCACCGCACAAGCAACAGCATCCCTTGAGACCTCAATGAATCTGCGGAAATCGAAATTCGTCATCGCGGTACGTCTTCTTATTTTTGCACAGTAGATTTTTTCTACTTTACCCTTATAGCACTGGTGAGCGTTACCAGATCAGCACGGATATATAGCAAATGCGATAGTCAGAATAGCGCTAACGATTTAATGCCGCAAACCTGCAAGGGAGCAGTCTGAGCTCATTGCGAGGACTCAAAACCTAAACTAAATACATTAGGGAGACTCTTGGAGAAAGCCCACTACTAATAGTGCAAATTGAAGCTGCCGCGAGCAAGGCGCGTGATACTTTGTCGCCCTGTCGGCGACAGTGCTTTTGATTTGATTTGATTTTGATTTGTTTTATTAGATGTGATACCACATGTGGGAAAAAACAACAAAACGTTAAAAAACAATCAGCGTAAAACCATAGAACATAATCTGACGAAGTCTGAAAGCACATTATTCAACATAGTGTTTATGAGACGAACAAAAACCGTCGGCAACAACTGAGTGTCGTTATTTCAGGTGCAGTGATAAAAGTTTTTTGAATTCTGCTAAATTACTAGGAATTTGCACCTTTTTCTCAGTCTGGAGTACTCCGATCCCGCTCGGAAAGCGAAAAAATTATGCCTAAGTGTTGTTTTTGGTTGCTTAAAGACCAATTTTCGCTCTAGTCCCGCGTACGAGAACATGCAAATGTGAAGAATTTGTGAGAATTCAACCTTACTAACGTTCGCATTATTTTATTCATCAGAATGAGATCGTTCTTTTTCCTTCTAGGTTAGAGATTGTCAAGATTTAGCATTTTGTTTCTAATAATTCCGCGAGGAATACTGCTATAACGTGAACCCAAGGACACGAATGAACAGCTTCCTGGTGAAGCTATTCTGGGCTTTCTCTAGCCTGTCAATTTCGGACTTCTTTCGCGGACAGAATACACACGTGCCGTATTCGAAAATTGAGCGTATGTAAATTTTATATGCCTTAGTGAGAAGAGAAGGATCGCTAGAACTGAGGGACTTAAATAAGAGGAACAGCCTTTGTCCTGCTTTGCTAGAAATCTTCTTACAGTGTTCTTCAAAGCTAAGCTTTGAGTCAAGAAGAAAACCAAGGTCGCTAACACTATTAACGTTTACCAGAGCAGTTCCGTTGACCTAATACGTGTGTCTGGGATGCTGTGCTGTGCAACGCCGACAGTGCGACAAAGGAGTGCTGTGCCGCATGCACACTCCGCAGCGGCAGTGCGGCAGGCACGCTGAGGCAGTGAAGGGGTGTGCTAACTTGCCCTGTGCAGCGCTGCCGGAGGCGAACGCAGTGGCAGTTGAAGCTGCAAAGTGTGCATGCAGCTTTATACTACCCATCGCCGACACTGTAGCCGACAACGTGGACGACAGCTTGTAGCAGTGCGACGCGTTCGGCGCAAGAGAAACAGTGTACATGCGCGCTCTCTAGCCCATCAAGGATCGTTTAGGCCTATATACTCCCTTGACGCGACATTGCACAGCGACGGCGACGCCTCGCGACGCACGTCCGAAACACGTGCAAAAATAGTGCACGACGGGCGCTTCCCCCTCTCCGATAGTCGCACTGCACGGCGACGCGGTCGTTGAGCGAGAGTATGTTCCGCTCCTGCTATTCGGAGATATAACACCCCTCTGCAACGCGTCGCGGGAGGGACGGCGCGATAGCTGACAACCGCGACATCCACCGCGCCTTCCGCCACTGCAGCGAAAACGCATTATTGACAGTTACCCCGAGTCGAATAGTCAAAGGAAACCTCGCCGCAGCCGCCGCAACAGTGGTGGTCGGCATGCACGATGGCTTCCCGCGTCCATAGCGGGCATGGCATACTTTTTTGCGCCGCGCGCGGTGTTTAGCGTTGGTCCTGGACGGATCGCCGTCGCGCTCCCTTGCAGAGCGAACGGCGATGCGATGAGCACAGAGAGATTCAAATTCTTTCGCGTCGCTCTGCAAAACTCATCGCGGCGACGGGAAGTATGCACGAGTCCTAGTGCCTACACTGATCGAGCGACGCGGCTGATCAATTCGGCCACTGCACATGGCATACCTCGCGCGTCGCGCGCACACTAAACAAGGCCATACCGATCCACCGCGTCGCGCGATCGATATTATAGCTTGTTGTGTACTTCATACTTCGGCGACGCGTCCGCGACGCTGTGTTGTGCGGGCTGCTACGCACAACACAGCGTCGCCGTACGTAGCAGCCCGCGTAACACTGCCGCCGACGTCGTCGACAACAGCGTCGCCGAAGTATAGCATAGGCCTAAAAGACCCCTCATGCAGGAGCTCCCGTGCTGTCTGCGACAGGGGTCGAGCGTTCTATCCCCTCGTCCCCCTGGCCCGCCTACCCCCAACCTCCTGGGCTTGCTCGAGAGTCCTGGAGGCTGCCTTACGAGATAGGGGAGACGCAGACATTTGCCACGCCTCTGTTTAAAGGGCGGGGGGGGGTAGAACGCCACTCCGCCGTCTGCGACGGTTCGCCGTCCAGACAGCACGGGAGCTGTCTGGACGGTTGTCTGTCAACACTGCCCGGGCAAAGCAACGGCTTCCCTTACATTTTAGGATCAGTTTCTCGTACTATGAAGCGATAGATGTGTTTGCATTAACGAGTAGGTGCGGTCATAACCACAGAAACCCCTCCTGATGACTTGGCAATAACAATGAGATTGTGCTCATTCTAAATTGTGTTAGAGAAAGTTTGAAATGATTCTGAAGGAGGAATGATGATAAATGAGATTCACTTCATTTTAAAGCTCTGCCAACACAGTGCAGCAAACCTTATTAAGAGTTAAACAATTTACTACATCTGCAAAAGGCAAATGTTAAAAGGAATTCACAACAAGACAGTAATGCAAGAAAGCTGAGAATAACAACCTGAAGCATCTAGAACCATTGCATCATCTGCATACCCTCGTTAGAACTCTTAGCTTATTCCCCACCACTCAATGGTGTCTTTTTGCTCGATTTGGCACGTGAAACGGTGTAGGACAGTACTGTCCGATGCCCTATTCTTCCCATTTTTTCTATACTTTCTAGTTACTGAACAATAATTGGTTCCTACTGTATCTTTGTTCAGCATCGCTCATGATCATCGAATATGTTAATTAAAAGCATTCTCACTAAAGTGCACATCCTGAACACAATTGAAAATCAAAGATGAAAGATAAGCTCCAACGCCGATTGGAAAGCGCTCACTGTAGTAAGCTTTGACAGCACAGGGGAGATCTTCCGCTTTCAGAGTTCGGAATTCTAATTTTAGCTGTGCTGGCGCAAGATAACCGCAGATATTACCGCTTTTTTATTCGGGCTTTCAAAGTATTGCAACCTGATCAGGAATTATTTGCAACCATCCTAATCTGCACGATCTGTCCAGTGATGTAGGTTGCATTCAGTGGTTAAAAAATTTGATTCGGTTACATATACACAATTTTCACTTTGAATTGAATACTATCCAAATCAAATTGGACACTTCCAAAGATTTTTGAAATCAAAGCGTACTTTTCCAAGTCGAAATAAGCATCTGTCACATTAAATCAGAGACTCTCCAAAAAGTTTAGAATAATTTTTTGTTCAAGGAAAATTTTTGTACAACTTTCTGTGAGATTCTAACTTATCTACCCAATGAGTAAACACATTGTTTAAAATTTTTAAAAAATTTTATTTCTTGAGCAAAAATAATGACCTGAAAGTTGTTTTAACGGGCTGGAAGGCGGCCATTTTTCAATGCGAGAAAGCGATTGCGCCAAGCCCTCGTTCAAGACGTCGCTGGCAGCAGAATTTCTGTTGGTAGGGAGCTTAACACCTGTTAACAATATAACAAAAACAACTACAAGGGACACACACATCTTCACTTTATTAAACATCGTGTAAACAGCATTTACATTATCAATCATATAAAGGATGCGACCGGCTTTTTGAGTGCATGGCGTGATCTGATCTTTTAGGGCACTATATGCTTGCTTCTTTGCTTTGCTTTAAGACAAATTTTGACTTTTTACGCTAAAAATAAAATTTTTACAAAATTATCACAGTTATTGTGCCAGGTAAAATAAAAAAAGAAAGTTATACCAAATTCTATTTTCTGGAAAAAAATTATTCCAACCAACTCAATGAGTTTGTAGTTTAACTTGTCTGAAGGTCATTTCGATTTGGAGGAGTGCGCTTTTATTTTAAAAGTCTTAAAGTTAGCTTAGATGAGTGTCCAATTTGATATGAAAACTGTCCAAAGCTACCTGAGAATGGTATATAATTTCGGCTGCGGCGACCTCACTTCTTCTTTAGAGAAAGTTGTACCCACAGGGTACATCTTCCTAGCTGGTCAGAATAGTTAAATTTTAATGCAAATTTCTCGTTTTTTGCATATACATACTATGCTCTAAATAGTGGACAGGATTTTCGCGCGCTAGGAAAAAATGTGATCGTCCTGATGTGCATCCTTTGGAAATTTTCCCCGCTTGGACCGCCCCAATTTTTAGAAATCCTCCGATTTCAGGTGCTCACACTTTGTGTCGCCTTCGTGCATTAGGATTCGGCGTTCAACTGTACTAATGGTGATCTGCAATACAGCTTAGAAAAGACGGCTATAGTAATGCGGTCCGAAAATTGGTAGCTGTCAAATACATCTAAACCGATAAACGTTGATGAGGAATGTGATTTTTGCTACAATGAGTGGACCTTAGTAGTGCCGCCTGTAGGTGTGCTTTAATTGCCAATTTCATATCCATTTAATTTTTTGTCTAAAAATCGTGTTACGACAGTGAACTACGGGAGCACTGGACTAGCTTCCGCGCAGCAGACTTTGGATTGGTCCGAGCTTGCTCGGTGATTTATCGATAGAGAATCGTTGCTGCACTTAAGACTAAAAGGTAGACAACGCTTTACAGCTTCTTACGATCCCCATTCTACGTTGTGCCAATACATAGCGAGTCTGTGATGGAATACTATATTAGCCAGATCGCTTTCCTTATATCAAATTGGAGCAGTTGAGAGGGCTGAGAAGTCTGGGGAATTTTCTAAAATTGACCTCAAACAGAAATTCTTGAAAACTTAGGAATTGTTCCTTTACTTTGGATCAAAGCCGCTTATGTCAACCATGCAGCTTACGAACTGCTGCTTCTTCCACTAGTAGAACGTTGAAGTTGGGAGGAAAAATTCCTTACTGGAGAATGCATACGAAGGATTTATGGCTTTGAAAACTTCATCTATTCTTCTTCTTCTTCTTCTTCTTCAGCGTTTGTCCCGCATCATGACGGGGTCCGCTTTTCTGGTGCCATGTCGCCATCTTTCCCGATCCCGTGCTAGATCAGGGTGGACACCAGCTACTTTAAAGTCCTTGTGTAACGTATCAGCCCAGCGCGTTCTCTAGGCCGTTTTCCAGACACTACGAAGTTAAGGCCTATCTTACGGACGCTGTCTTCCTTTCCACGCAGAACGTGGCCGTACCATCGTAAGCGAGCTTCACGCATCTTGTCCGCTATCGGCGCGACACCGAACTTCTGCCGAATAGCCTCGTTTCGGGTGCGGTCCAGGCGCGTGACTCCAGCCATCCAGCGCAGCATCTTCGTTTCCATTACGCTGAGGCGACTTTCCGTTTCCTTTGTCGCAGGCCAACACTCAGCTCCGTACATCGCTACCGGCCGGACGACGGTTTTGTAGATCTTCGACTTTAAGCGCTCTGGCATCTTCTTGTCGCAGAGTACTCCAGTCAACGAGCGCCACTTCGACCAAGCTGCACTCACGCGTGAGTTCACTTCAACCATCAGACTGCCATCAGAGGCTATTGCTGATCCCAGGTATTTATACACCGAAGTGCGTGCAAGCTCAGTACCGTTAATCTTAATGGAGCCGGACTCATTTACGTCAGTCGTGAAATACTCGGTCTTCTTGACGTTCAATTTGAGTCCGAACATGGCCAGGCGGTCGCACCAAGCTTGCACCTCTCGCTCGAGCTCACCTTTGTCTTCGCAGGCGAGCATCACGTCATCAGCATATAGCAACGTCCAAGGGACGGGCTTCTGAAGATCTCGGGTAATGGCATCCATTACGACAACAAAGAGGAGTGGGGAAAGCGCAGATCCTTGGTGCACCCCAACAGAGATGGGAAACTCCGTCGAGGTTCCTGCTGCCGCTTGCACACGACTCTTTGGACAAGAGTATAGCATTCGCACCCACTCTACAAGTTCTTCGGGAACACCGTGCTGTCGTAGGGCGTACCATATAACCTCACGCGGTACGCGATCGAAGGCCTTCTCCAAGTCGAGAAAGGCAAGATGCACCGGCCTCTGTTTCTCGCGATGCTTCTCTACCAGAAGACGGGCGGCATGTATGGCATCGATAGTGCCACAACCAGCCACGAAGCCGCACTGATTGCTGGAAAGCTTGACGATATCGCGAATTCGGCTATCGAGGATTCGCTCGAAAATCTTCATGCTGTGCGAGAGCAACCGAATCGGACGGTAATTTGAGCAGTCTGCAGGGCTGCCCTTCTTCTTCCAAATCGGGATCGTCGTACTTTCCTGCCAAACATCAGGCACCTTCTTCTCCGCTACAACCTGGTTGAAAAACTTGGCCAACCACTCAGCAGAGTACCAGAACTTCGACTTCCATAAGTCAGCTGGCAAGTCATCTGGACCAGTCGCCTTGCCCGGTCTCATCATCCTCAGAGCCGCGTCAGTTTCCTCCACAGTGATTTTGTGGACGGGACCGTGGATAGGAGCCACAGAAGGGACGGCCGGATGAGGGAACTCTTCAGTCGAAATTCCCTCGAAATAATCGCACCATCGCTTCAAGGCCTTTTTGCGCTCTGTCAGAAGATGGCCGTTCTCATCATTGATGCCAAAGAACTTCTCTATATCCTCGGATTGGCGATGACGGTTTTTCGCAAGTCGGTACAGATACCGCTCGCCATCGCGCGACTCAAGCTTTTCGTAGACATCATTGTAATGAGTGGCTTTTGCTATGGCCACAGCCTTCTTGGCAGCTTTTTTCGCTTCGTGGTACTTTTGCCAATTATTGGCGGTCTTGTCGCCGAGAAACACATGAGAAAGCGCTTTCTTCTCTCGAACCCTTTCTTTCACATCGTTCGTCCACAGCCATGCCTGCATGTCGACCTTTCGTCGTCCAGGCTTCGTAGTGCCAAGTTCTGACCTCGCAGCTTGAAGTATCGCGTCGGTCGCTTTCTTCCAAGTTTTGTCGACAGTCGTGACTGTCGGTAACCGTGCGCGAGAAATCACAGCTGCTTCTTTCTCTTTCATTCGCCACCACTTGATTCTCGCAGCACCGCATCGCTCAACCTGCTGCAGCCTCGGAGGAGCGATCTTCAAAGTACAGATCAGCGGACGATGCTGTGGGGCGACCGTTTCATACGGCACGATCTTCGCGTCTGTGACGAGATTTCGGTCACGATCTCTCACAAGGACGAAGTCTATCTGCGTCTTGGTGTTCCCACTATAGAACGAGATAAGGCGGGAGTTGCGTTTGCGAAACACGGTGTTCATTATGGTGAGGTTATGCGAATCCGCATATTCAAGGATACGCTCACCATCTGTGTTACGCAACCCATAGCCGAATCCACCATGACAGCTGTACCCGTCTTTCGCAGCGCCTACGTGCCCATTGAGGTCACCAGCGACGATGATGACGTCCTTCGACGGTACCTCTGCTGTCTTCTCATCAAGCAGGCTCCAAAACTCATCCTTGGCTTGATCGGAACAGCCAGTCTGATGAGGATACGCAGAGAAGAAGTGGAAGAGTCGCTCCTTAGCGGCGACAACGATCTTCATCAATCGATCGTCAAAGCGCTCGACGCTTACAATCGAGCTACGAAATCATTTGGAGACGATTATTCCGACACCATTGGTGGTACTGGGACTTCCACATAGAACGGCCTTGAAGCCACGTCCTATGTCCCTTGACTTGCGGCAGGACCACCTCGTCTCCTGCACCGCACAGAAATCAACTCTTCTACGCTCCAGTGCTTCAACCAACTCGCACGAGCGGCCCGTCAACGTACCCACATTCAGCGTTGCCACGCGGGTCCTGCTTACGTTACGAAACTTTCGGACTAGCTCAGTTGCCCCCGATGCCGTCCTCGCACCAGGGACCCTCGCATACTTCTCACACTCGCCGGGCTTTGCGAGTGCGCGTCGGCTCCCGCGGACGCCGTAGCATTATCTCGAAAAACATGAACTGACATACGATGTGACATTGGGTTGTTCGTAGGCCGGCCTGTCACCAGGGCCTGTCGCCTGCATTCGAATGTCCGTGCTTGGCTTAGCTCGCAGAGGCGAGCAGTTTCCAGTGGCACCACGAGGAGGAACGGACATCGCCACCGAAAACTTCACCTATTGAACCTGTGAAAGTAAATCTCACATTATAACATGTATTGTTCTTCGCAACTGTGGGTGCCTATTCGGCCTGCGTTATTCTGTGACCACAACTACATTCATACTTCATTAACCACAAACGCCTTGTATTAGATAAATAGTTATGTAAGTGCTCGAACAACTGCAAGTATTTTCACTCAATATGAAATTTCAAGGTACTGGTCCAGTACGAAAAGGGCACCTTGGTGGAAGAATAAAACCCTACAAAACCGCTTTCAGTGTTAACATAAGGGCAAAAAGTAATGTAATATTAGTAATGTAAGATTTGAATGGTCAAAGAAGAACAATGACCTTCGCCGACAGTTCCTTTTCTCTGCATGCGTTTGAGATATTTTGCAGAAGGTTATAAACTTTTCAAAAGATGATTTGTTCTACAAGATCACGTGTTGGGTTTTTTCGCTCGTTTTAATTATCGTTAATTTTCAGGGCGTTAACGTGGAGTGGCCTTTTCATCGCATTCGTCATTTGAAATGGATGTTTCGTTTTATATCAAAATATGCGTTTTGTTTTTGGTCATTCTGAATTTTGCTTATTTTAGGTTGTCAGGTTCAGGTGAAAAAAATAACCAAAGAGTAGGAACTGCTGGCAAAGATAATGTATGTCTTCTGAACCCTCCATTTTACTGCTCTGAAAATTGACAAAAATAAAAATGCACAGAAGCAATCAACACTTCTTGTACAGCGAATCGTCCTCTTTCGAGTGGGTTATAACTTTTTGCAAAAAATATCAAACGTGGGCAGAGGGGGAGCTTTCGGCGATGGTCATTTTTTTCATCTTGCCCTCTCTTGACCTAAAAATTGAAAAATGTCAAAACGGAAAAAAGAAAAACAATTTTTGTTGAAGCAAATCGTTCTCTTTCGAACTGTACACAAAACTGTGCGAAGGCTTTCAGAGAAATTTAGAATAAAATGTAAAAAACGGCGGTGACTCACAAGGAGGGGTCTGAAGCGTATGTCTGAACGGGGAGAGCGAGTCATGTAGCAAGGATCTTCACCCCTCAATTAGTATAAAAATGTGTTTCTTTTTTACCAATTCACGAAACCCAAGGAGTAGAGGGTCCTTGAATTTACTATGGAATCTCACTAGCGCGGGGGAGCAGGCCCTCGATGTCACTTCTGGCAAGTGGGTCGAGGCGCAGTGGATAGTGGCAGTGCTTCATGGGAGGAAGGCCGAAGGTTCGGCGCTTCTGTGTTGCGGTGTTTTTGCATTTCAACCGATTGGTTGGGATTTGAAGGGTTTTGACATTATAAAATTTTTAGGCGTTATTTTTAGGCGTTGCATATTTTTCCAGGTGTATGCTAAAAACCTGTATGCTGGAGAGTAGCTCTCTTGCGGTTTGTTTATGACTGACCGGTCTTTAACCAAAAGGCAATGATATTCAAGATAGTGATTTAAAATGTTCAACACCATTCATGTGCATAGGCAGAAAGTGCATAAAGCAGAAGCACAGGTCACAATATGGGCAGCGTGTAAAAGCTACAGGTTTTTCACAGTTTGCTTCCCTACACGAAAAATTGACCTGCTCGGAAAGCAAACGAGGATGTGACGTCGTACTTCAGCTTTGAGCCAGGCATAAGCAACGAGGCTTTCAACGTGAAGATGGTGATTCGGTACAACAGCGACGCGAGCATCAATGTCATTATAACAATCCGTACTCCTTCAGCTACCCGCAACTTCAACACTTACCATCAGGATGTTGTCTTTTTTTGCAGATCAAAAGGAAGGTCGTTCACAACGACGTAGGGTAAAATCGCTTTATAGTTGCTCCATAATTCTTGTAAGTGGAGAATCTTACGTCGGTGGCCGGCGGCACACGAAGGTATACCCCGAACACCGGAGTTTTCCCTCGTGGTATAACACTTGGATCGCCACGTGATTCGAGAAGCCGGTCTATGAGTCCAGAATAAGAGTACTGTTATGGGGCATCCGTGGGAGTAAAGAAGGAGGCCTCGTAGAACAGCGTAGAAGGAGAGCAGAGCATGTCGATTGCCTTTCTGATTGCTTTTTGTGACAAACCGGTCAGTAGTAGGTTTCAGGTCGCAACATGAAAGTCACTCTCCACAGTACACAGCTGGAAAACGAGCAGAAAACGCCTGAAAATTGTGTGGGCCTCAGAACCCTTAAATCTCGATCAATCAGTTGAAATGCAAGAATACCACGACGCAAAAGAGCGAGCCCTCGACCTCCCTCGCACGAAACAGTGCTATACCACTGTGACCTGAGCCGCTTACCCGGCCTCAAAAGACACCCAGGGCTCGTGAGGCGCCGACTCCATGGTGTACAACCTCAGGGACCCTCTACTCCTTGGGTTTCCCGACATGTCAGAAAAGAAGCACATCTTTATACTTAATTGAGGGATAAGAATCTTTCCTATATGACTCGTTTTACCCGCTCAGACATATGCTTCAGACCATTCCCTTGTTAGTTACCAAGTAGGTGAAGTTCTGGGAAATGCGTCGGAGAGGCTGAGCCTCCATGGCACTTCATGACAAGGGGAGGGATTATGATAGAAAATTCGATGGGACTAGAGACTGTGCGACTAGATGAGTCTTACAGGGCAGAACTCCTACACGGTAGAGCGCATTGTGACTGTGATGGAATAAAATGGTGCCGAGATTCTCTCCCATTCATTCCTAAGACTCATGCTGTGATTATTCCTTCTTCCGATCTACTAGGCATACTGACAAACGCTGGCACTTCCACTTTCACAGAAAACATTGGGACAATTAAAGAAAGCTTCAAATTTATTTTACAGTTGTCAGGACCGATGTGTTTCTAGAAATTGTTCAGGCTTTCGTCAGCACAACTGCAACGATCACTTTCATTTTCACGTGGCAATTGCACCTGAGTCACAAGACTTCGCTCCATGGCCACAAACCACATAAACGAAGTGAAAGGCCAACTGAGAAGGATGGAAAGGCGGAGGACGGCGAACACTACCTATTTCATCCGCTTCTGAACGAGTGCAAATTCCCGCT
>CANDYH010000839.1:0-16381 GCA_947396885.1 Heligmosomoides polygyrus polygyrus | reverse complement strand
CAATAAACGGTAACATGAATAAATAAAGGATAACGGGCCGCGACACGACTTCGGTCGAAAAAAATTTTTTCGCTGAAACTTCGTCGAGGGGGGTTATTTGGGGTGCTGATCACGAATCTGACATCCGTTTTTCACGATTCGGTCGGAGACCACCTATACCGTTACTACGACCGTTCGACCGAAGTTGTGTCTGTGGAGTCAGAACTTTTAACTGGTACCAAAGTAAAATAAAATCAAAAATCAACAAAACTTAATAAACATAATAAGAAAAGAAAAGGCACCAGTTAAAAGTTCCGACTCCACCGACACGACTTCGGTCGAAAAAAATTTTTTCGCTGAAACTTCGTCGAGGGGGGTTATTTGGGGTGCTGATCACGAATCTGACATCCGTTTTTCACGATTCGGTCGGAGACCACCTATACCGTTACTACGACCGTTCGACCGAAGTTGTGTCTGTGGAGTCGGAACTTTTAACTGGTACTAAAGTAAAATAAAATCAAAAATCAACAAAACTTAATCAAGATAATTAAACGTATTGAATAGATATTTGATCTTATTTTACTTTGGTACCAGTTAAAAGTTCCGACTCCACAGACACAACTTCGGTCGAACGGTCGTAGTAACGGTATAGGTGGTCTCCGACCGAATCGTGAAAAACGGATGTCAGATTCGTGATCAGCACCACAAATAACCCCCCCCCCTCGACGAAGTTTCAGCGAAATCGGTGACCCTGCCTGGACCACCCTTGGTAACGGTATGGGTGGTCTCCGACCGAATCGTGAAAAACGGATGTCAGATTCGTGATCAGCACCCCAAATAACCCCCCTCGACGAAGTTTCAGCGAAATCGGTGACCCTGCCTGGACCACCCTTGGTAACGGTATGGGTGGTCTCCGACCAAGTCGTGAAAAACGGATGTCAGATTCGTGATCAGCACCCCAAATAACCCCCCCCCCCCTAGACGAAGTTTCAGCGAAAAAATTTTTTTCGACCGAAGTCGTGTCGGTGGAGTCGGAACTTTTAACTAGTGCCTTTTCTTTTTTTATTATGTTTATTAAGTTTTGTTGATTTTTGATTTCATTTTTACTTTTTATTTTTGCTTTGCTTTGAATTTTTGACTTGCTTCACGTCATGAATAAAACATTTTACCTGAAACACGTTTCCGTCTTCAAATAGACGTAAATGCAAGTCGCCATCAGCCGTTCGCTCAAAAATGTGCTAAAAATGGAATTATAGGTCCTCGTCGAAGATAAGTTACAAAATGCAAAAAAGCCGTCATCGACGGGAACCGAACCACTGACCTCAATCCTGTGAAGCGAGCACCCTACCACTGCGCCGCCGCCGCTGCTGACGGCGCTAATAGCCGAACCGCTGATTACCGCGCAATACTGCGCCCATTGAGCGCGCCTAACACATAGAAGACACGGCGGCTTCCGCCGGCCATAACTCGCTTAGGAGATCCATTTAGCAAATTTGGTCTACATATCTGTGATCAGCGTCTCGAGCTCTTTCACATGATATAGGTCTCATCCCGAAGTTCCATGGGAAGCTGACGGCATTCCCTGGTTAGTATATCAATATTGCTGTGCCGAACGAGGTTGTAAGGTGGATATTTACTGGGCTGCTCAATACAATACACGCATACACCATATCACCTCACAACCTCGTTCGGCATAACAATATTAACATCCCTACACATTTTCCTTTGAATACTCAGCCTTGGGAAATTTTTGAGGGATTGCTGAGACATGAGACCTTTGCTAGGCTTCAAAAACTGTCCATTAGAGCATTATTCCGTAACTTTCCTCTTGATTGTAATTTCGCTCGTCATTTCCTCGTTACACTTCTCCAACTCACGTGTGATAGTTTAAGTGTCATGTCGTTCGCCTACTCTTTTAGCAAACACTCAGAAACCTTCGTATTTCTCCAACATACAACTGAAGCGGAGGTTTTTCACTCTCTCCCTTTTCTACCAAGCCGAAAGAGCGTAGCCAACAGTCGGTGGTGCATAAATTCGTGCTCTAGCGCGCCCATTGATTAGACGCGTATGACGTCACTAGCAGTCCCTGTCGGCAGCAGTTGGACCCGTCCATCCGGGGCGGGCTCAACAACACGCCACGCTACCGTGATCGGGGCGGTGGCGCGCGGCGCGGCCCGCTACCGTAACCCAGGGAGCTGCCTAACGTAACGCACCCGGCGGGCCAGAGGGACGAGGGTGTAGAACGCTCGTCCCTCGAGAGTCCACATAGGAAATCCAACGCCGGAATCGAACCCTCCAGTTCCCTCCCGCGACGTTTCGCTACCCACTCGGTCATTATGACGCTGCCGCAAACTTTGCGAATGAGTTACTTGAATGCACCCTGCAACTTCTTTTAGAAAATCTAGGGAATTATCAGATTACAATGGCCTAACTATGGTTGAAGCTCCAAACCTTTCGTAGGTTAATTTCTGAGCGCGACAATGTCATTAAGGGCGTCGCTTTTGCCTTTTCATCCCGAACTAAAGTGACACCATTTCTTTTGCCATTTTTTGACCACCGAAGGGCATTTAGCAAAAACGAAGAGCAGTTCTGTGGTCCTCATCCGATGCCCTGCCCTTCTCGTAGGTTTTTATCAAGAGCAGCCCCTCGCCTTTTACGCCACTGGCCGAATAGACAAGCGAACTGTTTTGCCTTAGATGTTTTCTGAAAAACGTACTCCATAAAAGTTATTTTCATTTGTGTCTCCTCGATCAAAAGTGGGGAGTATAAATGCTGGAGGCGCGCTAGTCTGCCGTTTCCAACGCGATCTCATACTGCAGAAATCCGGTGTCGCTCCTTTACCAAAAGTGTTCGTGACACTCACCTGTGATCGTTCTCTGTAGGAAGGAAGGCACGCAAGTGCAGGACAATCGTTGAAGGAAGCATGAAATTCAAAACGAGGTGGAAATGGCTATTCTGTGCATGCTTGTTTTTGACAATTTGCTTCAAATGTCCGGTGGCGATCAGGGGTGTGCGTTTTACGATTAACGATTCACCGATTTACCGGATTTACCGGCATTTCTTGTTTAAAACTTTTAACGAAATGTAACGACGAAAGTTTCCGTTAAATTGCATTGACGACATTTTACGCGCCATTTTTGAATTTTTCTTCTCCATATAAAGGAATTTGGACGATTTCTTTGGGATGATCTTTAGCGGTATCGTTGCGAGAGCGGCATAGGATTCGGCACTTCAACGACACGACCTTCTATGCAATTATAACAAATCCGTTCTTTTTCGAGGAAGCCCGTCATTTCAATAAGTGCCAATAGGCAATCGATATCGTCCTTTTTTCGAATTTCGAAAATTGTTTGCACTTTTTCTGCTCCTTGACCAAATTATTCGCGTGCGTGCCCGCTCTTCTCTGCCGTAGTTCTTGATACTTACTTTAGTTTTTTCACAGTTTTTGGAATATTTTTGCATAAGTTCGGCCGAAAAGGCACAGATAATGCGGAGAAAGCGTTACAAAACCCAAATAATGCAAGAGAACAAGGATAAGAAACGAAAAAAGGGAAGAAAGAGGCTCCTCACTCTTCTCCACAAGTTCTCTAAAAAGTAGCACAAGTTCTTCGTGCAGCATTTGATGATGATGGTAGAACTAGGTTAAGGCAAGTCACGTCAAGTCCTATCCGTGCATGTCAACGATTTTGCTTAACCTTTTGTCTTCTTCGAGGGCTTGCTTGGCAGTTTTCTCTGGGAGAAGCACAGCCCGTATACACGTGAAGCAGTGAGCATATGTATGTTCATGAAAGCAATAAAATTGAATAAAGAAAGAGAAGTTGATGACCGCTCTTCGTCAGTTATAAGATAATGAGGTTGCTCCAAAAACAGGTGTTTTACATGCAGTCTATTGTATGAAATTTTTTAAAAGTTTCTATGAAAAAGGTATATCTTTCAAGGTGCAGGTCTAGCTCTAGCAAGAAATTTCGATTATGTCTGTAGACTTTTGCATCTATTTTGCGAATCTACTACAGTACCGCTCACCAATCAAATCGTGCTCTACAGGAGCAAAGGGGAATTGTGAAACCCAAAACACAATCGAACCTCAAACAAATGTGGTGTACAGTGTCCTTTATGAAGAAAATCAGAGTGGTCAATTGCTTTAAAGTCGTAAAAGACAGTGGCAAATTCTATATGGAGGGACTAGGAAAGCATAAAGACGGAACAATTTAATATATGATGATAAATGCCCTTTTGAAGTTGTGCATCTCTTGGTAGGCAAAGACAAAAATTCGCATTGCAGAAAAATTCTATTCGATTAGAATTTGGTCAGCGGTCCATGGCTTATTTTGTTCTCTGCTGCCGTCCGCAGTAAGGATTTTCAGGGACAAAAGGGACCATTCTATGAGACAGAAAGATCTATGGACTTCGTTAATACCCACCAAGGATGAAGTGTAACAAAGAATTCGCTGTAGTCACTGACTAACCTGAATACTTCGTTAAAACATTCTGTTGTTAAAAAAACAATTATGAGAGTATAGAAGAATGTTGAGCTGTAAGAGTCTACCTTGAGAACGCAAGTTCTGCAAAATATTTGTCGGCACCAACGAAAACGCTCAAAAACGTTCAACCGTGCTGTGGTGCACTGCACTTTGGAACAACCCAGAAGCTGGACTTTCCTCATGTTAAGCGAACTAGGCATAGCAAGAAACTTGTTATTTTAGAAGCCCTATTGTTACTGTATGGTTTAGAATCTTAATGACTCTTCTCCTTTAGCGATTTGTGTTTGTGATATGTTTATGATATGTTTATATGCAATTTGTGTTTATAATATGGAAGGAGATGAAAAAATCAATAAGGGAAAAGACCTCGCTTGTTACATACTGAAATACAGCAAAACCGACTGCAGCTAAATTAAATTTTATTTAGCGATTTTACCGAATTTAACGCAAAAATTTTTCGTTAAAAAATAGTCGTCAAAAATTTACTGAAAAAATATAACGCACACCCTTGGTGGCGATGTTCGTTCTTCCACGTGGTGCCAGAAGAAACTGCTCGCTCTACGAGGTAAGCCGAACACAAACACTCGATTGCAGGCGGCAGGCCCTTGTGACAGGCCGGCCTACGAACGTCTTATGTCGCATAATATGGTTGATGACGCTTAAGACTTCTCGAGTGAATGCTACGGCATTCGCGGGAGCCAACGCGCACTCGCAAAGCCCGCCGTGTGTGAGAAGTATGCAAGGGTCCCTTATGCGAGGACGGCATTGGGGGGCAACTGAGCTAGTCCGAAAGACCCGCAACGTAAGTAGGACTCGCGTCGCTACGCTGAATGTGGGTACGTTGACGGGACGCTCGTGCGAATTGGTAGAAGCACAGGAGCGAAGAAAGATGGACTTCTGTGCGGTGCAGAAAACGAGATGGCCCTGCTGCAAGTCAAGGGCCATAGGACGAGGCTTTAAGGCCGTTCTATGTGGAAGTCTCAAGACCACCAGTGGTGTCGGTGTGATCGTCTCCGTTTCGATGACCGCTGATAAAGATTGTTGTCGCCGTAGAACACGATACGACGATGTCATTTCTTTCGGCACATGCTCCGCAGATTGGCTGTTCCTAGCAAACCAAGGGCGAGTTCTGGTCCCTGCTTGATGAGAAAACAACGGAAGTGCCATTTAAGATATGGTTGTTGTTGCAGGTGTCCTTAATGGTCACGTCGGAGCAACGAGATACGGCTACAGCTGTATGGTGATTTTGGCTATGGGCCACGCAACGTCGATGGTGAGCGTATACTTGAGTCTGCAGACTCACATAACCTCACCATCGTGAGCACCAAATTTCGAAAGCGTGACTCCCACCTTGTCTCGTTTTATAGCGGGAACGCCAAAACGCAGATTGACTATGCCTTTGTTAGGCGTCGCGACCAAGGCCTTGTCACAGACGCGAAGACCGTGCCGTATGAGACGGTTGCCACGCAACACCGTCCACCGGTCTGCTCGCTGAAGATCACACCTTGGAGATGTAAACATGTCGAGCGATGCAGGTCGGCTACAATCAAATGGTGGCGACTGGAGAGAAGAAAGCCGCAGTTATTTCTCACATTCGTTTGCCGACGGTGACATCTGTCAACGAAACCTGGAAGGATACTAACGATGCGATAACTCGAGCTGCACGCTTCGAACTCGGCACAACGAAGCCAGGACGACGCTGGTTCGACAAGCAGGCATGGCTGTGGACTGACGATGTCAGAGAAAATGACCAAGAAAAGAAACGGTTCTATCACATATTTATCGGTAGTAAAACAGTCCATAATTGGCGAAATTATCGAGAAGCGAAGGAAGCGGCGAAGAAGGCAGTGGCGGCTGCTAAAGCCGCTTACTACGCTGGTATCAGCGAAAAACTGAAAACGTGCGAGGTGAGCGTTATATTTACCATCTCGCCCTCGTTGTCGACAAGCAGAACACATCGAGATGTTCTTTGGCATTAACAACAAGAACTGTCACCTTCTCATGGATCGCAAGAGGGCTGTGAAGCGATGGCGCGACTACTTCGGAGAAATCTCGAATGTAGAATTTGAACATTCTGTTGTTTCTTTTGCATCTCCTGTATAGGTCCCGTTCAGACGATCACAGTGAGCGAAACCAAAGCAGCCCTGGGGTGGATGAAGTCAGGCAAAGCCATTGGTCCCGATGACCTGCCGGCCGATCTGTGGAAGTCGAAGGGCTGGTGCCCTGGTGACTGGCTGACAGTTTTTTAATCAGGTTGTTGCTGAGAAAAAAGTGCCCGAGAGCTGGGCACCATCCCGATTTGAAAATAAAAGGGCAGTCCTGCGGACTGTTCTAGTTGCCGTCCAATTCGCCTTTTTTCGCACACCATGAAAATCTTTGTCGATGTCATCCAGCTTTCCACTAATCGGTGTGCTTTCGTCTCTGCTAAAGAAGCACCGCGAAAAAGACAAACCGGTGCATTTTGCTTTCCTGGACTTGGAGAAGGTCTTCGACCGCATTCCTCGAGATGTTATATGGTACGCGACAACATGGTATCCCTGAAGAGCTTATTGAGTGGGTGCGCATCCTGTAATCTTGCCCAAGGAGTCGACTGCGAGCGGAAAAGTGGGAACCTCGATGGAGTTTCCAATCTCTATCGGAGTGTACCAGGGATTTGTGCAATCCGCACTGCTCTTCGTGGTCGTCATGGATGCAATCTCACGAGATCTCCAAACGGCGGCTTTTTGAACGCTGCTGCATGCTGATGGCGTCATGCTTGCATGTGAAGAAAGAACTGAACTCCAGCGACAAGCACAGACGTGGTGCAATCGCTTAACATTGTTGGCATTGTTCGGTCTCAAGCTAAACGTCAAGAAGACGGAGTACTTGACCACGGATATGAATGAGCACGGATCTATTAAGATCAGTGGTACTAAGATCTCACGAGTTACATCTTCCAAGTATCTCGGATCAACAGTCACGTCCGACGGCAGCCTAAAGTTGGAGGTGAACGCACGTGTGAGTGCAGCCTGGTCCAAATGGCGCTCGCTGACTGGGGTGCTTTGCGACAGGACAATACCTGAGCACCTCAAATCAAAGGTGTGTAGAACAGTCGTCCGCCAAGTAGCGACGAACGGTGCTGAGTGCTGGCCTGTGACGAAGGAAATTGAGAGCCGTCTCAGTGCAATGGAAACGAAAACGCTACGGTGAACGGCCGGAGTTACGCGTCTGGACCGCGTTCGTCTGGACACCATGCGACAGAGGTTTGGTGTCCCCCGATATCCGACAAGCTGTGCGAAGCTCGTCTACGATGGTACGGCCACGTCCTTCGCGCTAACGACGACACAGTCCATAAGATTGGCCTGAAGGTCCTCAGAAAGCGGCGTAGAGGACGCCCGAAGCAACGCTGGCCAGATGAACATGAACATGAACATGAACATGAACATTTATTGAGCCCAAAGAGGTACAAAACAAGTTGAACACAAAAATCACTGCAAAAGTTGGCTCTTCAAAGAGCAGCAAGAGTGAAGAGCATTTGTTGTACCAAAAAGAGATGCAAAATTATTTTATTACATGGTATTACAGGAGAAGCGCTTTTTTAAGATTTGCAAGAAAAGATTTCCTTCCATGAGTGGTGCGAAAAGTATTTTCTTTCAAAAAGACTAGCAGTTGACTCACTGAAAAAGGAACTTTATAAAGATATCGCTGGTTTGTTTTTGAACTAACTTGTAGTTAATTTTTCAAATGTTCTTTATGTTTAAGATAGTTTTTAACATGTTGTTGAACATCATCGACAAAGAATTGAGAAACTGTGCAGGAGGCTTTATCACAAGTTCTAAGAACAAGAGGCAAAAATGATTCGTGAAACTTTGAGTTCCGTATTGTTTTAACAGAGGCCACGACTTTTTTACAAATATAAATTTTCATTCAGCCGAAGCGAACACATTATTAATTTATTCAGAAAGTTAAGCGCAGCCTCGTATAAATAAATGTTATTTGTAAGAAAATTGTAAGAGAATTACTTCATTTTACTACTGGGCTAACTCCACATAGCTTCCAAGATTTTGAGAATGATTCGCTAGCATTGAATAGCTATCAGGGATTTAGAGAAAAGAAACGTCAGAAAAACCCGTTTTGTTTGAGATTCCCTCCAAGTTTATGATTGAAGTTAGCTGGGGATGACGAAGAAACTATTGCGCTAGGCAACCAATTCCATGTTCTTGTAGCTCTTCCTAGAAAAGAGCCAAGGAACTGTTGGGAGCGAACTCTTCCTATGAATATGCGAAATGGATGACCTCTTGTTCTTTCAGCGAAATCTAAGAAATTTAATGTTTCTCTTTTATCAATACCAAACCGGCCAGAGAAAATCTTGAATACGAGATTTTGATCATACAAAATTGTTCGCATCTTAAGTGAGTTTTTACCAAGCGTTTCAAGTCTTTCTTTACAATGGCGTTGGTGATTTTTTCTACACTTTTTCGATTTTTTATTGTAAGCAGTCTTGGTAGATGACCATATTGGCGTGAAATATAACAAAAGTGTTCTTAAAAACTTGGAAAAAAGCTTGAAAAGTGTAGACATGCTGTGAGTTTGGAAAGGCCGCAAAATGGAGTTGGATCTTCTATATGCCGTTGTTATTGTCTCATCAATATAGTCTTCGAAACAATGTGAATCGGAATATTTGATGCCAGGCTCGTACAAATTTTGTGTTTTTTTGTTTCCTAAGAAAAACGAAAAATCTCTTGGGTGAGAACCACCAATGCACATAACTAAAGTTTTTTCGTGTGAGATGTCAAGCATCCACTTCATAGTCCATGCGTGTACGGCATCTAAACCTTGCTGAAGTACATTAGGATTATTAATGGAATAGATTTTGGAATCGTCAGCATATATGGAACACGATACGCCAAAAGGAAGGCAATTATGTAGGCAAATCATTGAAATAGTGTAGAAACATTGAACGTCCCAAGCATGTTCCTTGTGGAACCCCGCTCAAGTCTCGTTGGTATTTGAAACAGCATCGTTAACCATAACCATTTGAGTTCTCCCAGTTAGAAATGATTGCAAAAACCTTAAAAGGCAATCTTCAATGCCGTAGATCTGGAGTTTTGAAAGCAGAAGACTCGGGTTGGTAGAGTCAAAAGCTTTTGCGTAATCAACATAACGTGCAGTAATGTAGCCTCTAGCATCCATTATCTTTTGCCAAGCAGGGATAGTTGAAATGAGAGCTGTAATAGTAGATTTCTTTCGAAGGAAACCATGTTGAAACTTCGTGATGAGATTGTATGTTTTCATACAAATATAGAACTGTTGGCGTGCAACTCTTTCAAGAACTTTACTAGTTGAAGAGGTCTGACAAATGGGTCTGTAGTTTCTAGAGTAAGTTTTGCCACCCTTTTTTGAATACAGGTTTAACGGTACTTTATCTCCATAATGGTGGACCTTCACCATAAAGTAGGGAACCAATTAAATAAAAGCGTTAGTGCTGGAGTTAATCCAACAGTGGATTTTTAAAGAAAAATATATGGAATATCGTCAGGTGAGGTCGAGTTTCGAGCAGATAGTTAATGTTCTGTATACTAAATCGCTGTTAATATTAAGAAAATCTATTTTTGATAAGTTAAATTTTGGACAATGGTAACTCACATCCGGATGTTTTTTGTAAACTGATCTAAAGTATGAAGCAAACACGTTTACCTTTTTGAGATCAGATTTACAAAGTCCACCGTTCTCATTGAAAATAAAAAGAATGTTGTTTTTTGACTTGAGCTTACTGTTAACGAAGTTATAAAGAGCTTTTGAATTTTTTTGAATCAGCAATCTCTTCTTCTCTTTGTAAGCTAAGGCAGGCCAGGTCTCTTTTGAGTTTTCTTGAGAAACGATTGTACTTCTGAATACTAGTAGTTAGTCGAGCCTTGTACAATTTCTTTACTTTAAGAGCAAGTTTTCTTATTCTTATTGGATAGTGAGGTTCTTCATCGTCGGCATGTTTCAATGGAATGTATTCTCTAGTAAGACTATGACAGGGTTGCAAGTACACTTTACGTTGTAGATACGTTGTACCTGGACTTAAAGATGTCTGGTGTGCATCCTGACCAAACATTTTATCGAGAAAAAAAAAGGCGTCACCACACTAGAAGAGCAGACCCTGCTGCCAGGCGGGACAGACGCTAATGGAAATGATGATGACTTGAAAAATTCTGTGGTGTAATCGGGTAGCTCTCTTAAACCAACTGTGCTAAAGACTGCTAAAGAAGTCTGAGTACTTCGTGGTCTCTCCCAATATAGCGTGTCTTAGGAAGAAAACTGAACTTTGAACGAGGCTGAAAGTAGTGCATTTTCGGTAGTTCGGAGTAGGCGATTCCTGCTTTTGCAACACTGTGTTGTCTCAAACTTAAGACCAGTGCGAAAAAATCAAAAAGAAGATGTGGGAAACTAAGCGATCAATGCATTAAACTGTTTCAGGCTACACGCTTACTCTGCCCTGCCTCTGCTATGCCGTTCAAAAACATTCAGCTACTTCACTGATACCGTATCTCGTCTGGAGGATGCTGTTCTCTTTCATTATTCTTGTTGCTATAATTTGGCAGGCGAGCAAGCACATTTTGTTCCTACTCTACCTTTTAAATTCGTTGGTTGCAGGCAACGTTGTCGCCCAAAAGACCGACTCTATTCCGCTCGGCGTTCTACGATCGCCAATTTTCTGTGGCTGTGTCCGAAGTTAGTATTGATTGATTATTGTTCAACTGATCAGTTATTGTATGAAACAGAACATCAAGTAACCTTCTTACAAGTTCACTTGTCAGCGCCATCCTAGGCCAAAAAGAGCTAGCTGTACACGGTGTGAATCAACACGACCCAAGGGTAGGAACCGTGGTCTTGAATGAGGCAAGTGAAGCAACAATGTCTCCTTCGGCCACAATGTTTGATGGTATTAAAGGCAAAGTTTGACGTGTGCTTGAAACTGGGAAAGCATTCCCCCGTGAGGAATTTTCAGTTGCTTTGATTGAAAAGAGCAGCAGACAGTGGCAGTTAGGTTATTGAGATGAGGCACATTGATCTGCTGCGCATACGGGTGAAGAACACCTGCACATTGAGCGGATCAGCGCGCTGACCTATTTTTCAAGACAATTCAGTTTTGGAGTAGTTTTCGTACATTGTGCCTGTCCTTAAATGTAGTGCTCTGATATGTTCGAAAGTGTTTTCGTTGCGAATTGCAATTTGTAGCGGATTGCATTATCAAAGGTAAAATGCAACCTTGAAGAAGCTCGGACTTGCTTATAGTTTCAAGCGATCTCAGTCACTTACAATAAGATTTTTTTGTGAAAAATGCTGAATATTTTCTTCAAAAGAGGGATGCGTAGGCCTTCAGCGGCGCGACACAGACTACTTGCGAAATGAACGCCACACTCGGACAACCCAAAGTGTCCTTTTCAGTTGCTCTTAACGGTTCCTTAAGGAAGTTGCTTAACTTGAACGAAGATCTTCCTGGTCTTGCTCCACTTTGACATTCTACCTCCCGGTCCAACTAACAATAACTTTCTCACAACTGGGAAAAAGGGTCGATGACCGGATAGTCTCAGAAAGTTTCTAAAATCTTTCGCATGTATTTATATCAGAACAAAAGTTTTGTATATCATGGTTTTGTTCAAATTACCTCGAATTTTCTAGAAATTTAAATGAACTAAAATAGAGGAGTTTCTAATCAGCCCAATAGCTCCGCTGCGGCGAAATATCTACTCATGGTACTCGTACATTGCTGACATATAATGCATACATGTTTGCACTGATTTAGATTTTTGACTAAATTGTAATTTTAGATTATCCTTGGCACAGTATTCTTCTCCGTTGCCCTACGAGCTCATCGTGAGTTCACAACAAAGCGTCTCCGCCGAGAGCGTCGCAGAGAGGACGACTCCTTCATTTGAATATAATTCCTTTCATAAAGCTCGGAAATCCCTGAATAATATTTGCTAACAACCTTATCACGCTTGCTAACAGGCCTCTGTAAGCACTGCTAGAATGCCAATGCATATGTAATTGAAGCTTGAAAGAATCCTAAGAGTGTATATTACATGTGACTTCACAGAAACTTCAATAAAACGATTTCTATATTATCTGCAGAAGTCTCATCGTGTTGGCGAATCCATATCAACGCAATAGCTGTGAAATGTATAAATACTTATAAATCCTCCACAAAAATAGAAAAGCAGTGATTTAAGGGAAAACACCTATGTATTAGGTTGTCCCATAAGTCCCCGCCGTTTTTTTCAACGATTCACTGCAGATTTCGTCGGCGGTCTCTTGCACAGCGCTGCATAGCTTTCGAAAGAGAATGATTTGTTCTATCAGAAAATGTATTGTATTTCTTTTTTCATCATGAATTTTGTCAATTTTTAGGTCGTTGAAGTAAAAAGTGAAAAAGTAGCTATTTGCGCACTTGTTTTCTCCGCTTAGGTTTGTAATTTTTTGCGCAGTTTTTTATAGCATTTGGAAGACAATGCTCTTTACTACAAGAATATGGTGTTGGTCCTATTTTCTCACTGGCACTTTATTGATTTTCAGGCCATCAAATTGGGAATTCCGAATTTTTACCAAAACTCCGGTTCTGTGGTTAGACTTTTTTGCTTGTTGTTATATGTCGTTTGCAAGAGGATGTCTTGCTCAGTAAAAATTTGTGTCGCGTTTATTGGCTCACGCTGATTTCTGTCGAATATCAACAACTGAAGAAGGAGAAGGAGTTATTGGAGTGAGTGGAGAAGGGTGGAGACGATTTTTCTCTTTTTGGCATTTTGTTGATATTCAATAGAAATTAACAAACGCGACACATTTTCTTATAAAGCAAAATATTCTCTTTCGAGTGACATATAACACCAACCCAAAAAGTCCAGCCACAGAGCAGGAGCTGTCGGCAAATATAATCATCCTCCTTCGGACGTCTCAATTTGATGGCCTAAAAATCAATGAAGGACAAGTAAGAAAATAGGACCGACACATATTCTTGTTAGGTGGGCAGGCCACGTAATGCGCAGACACCCGGTGGACGAGAGCCATCACCGACTGGATTCCGCGGGATGTCAAAAGAACACCAGGACGCCCACCAACGCGTTGGTCGGACATCTTCGTTAAAGCCCTGAACGACCGATATGACCCTCTTCGTGTCCCTCGAGCGAGAAGGATCCATTGGACCACTCTGGCACGCGACAGGGACGAATGGAGGCACCCGCTCGACCAATTCGATGCTGGCACCCGCTCGACCAATTCGATGATCAACGGGACGACAGGTGATACAGGTGATACAGAAGTTTTTCTTCCAAATGCTATAAAAACCTGCGCAAAAAAATAAAAACCTAAGCGGAGAGAACAAGTGCGCAAATAGCTACTTTTTCACTTTTTCACATTTCACTTCAACGACCTAAAAATTGAAAAAATCCATGATGAAGAAAGAAATGCAATACATGCTCTGATAGAGCAAATCATTCTCTTTCGAAAATTATGCAGCGCTATGCAAGACACCGCCGGGGAAATCTGCAGTGAATCGTTGAAAAAAACGGCGAAGATTTATGGGACAATCTAATAGCTTGGATAAACTGAGCTTTGATTTATGTTCACCAGATGTTTAGGTGCAATAAGCTCATCCCATATGCTCCAGAGCAGGGGTGTGCGTAATTACGATTTACGATTTACGATTTTACGATTTACGGCGATTTTTGGGAAATTTTTTACGATTTACGATTTACGATATCTTGGCTCGTAAATCGTAAATCTTCGTAAATATGATCTTTGATCTAACTCCAAATGGGGCGATGCAGCCCGTGATATAAAGATGTGCCCATGTGAAAAGCATCGCTCATTCCCTCTGTTCGCTTTGGTGTCCATGTTTTGATGTCGAACCATGACAGAGGACAAGGTTCTGTGCACAGGTGTCGCGCGTCGTGACAGAGTTCTCTGCTTAACTGACCTTTGCATTTCTCTAATACTGTAAGGGCTGTCATTTGCTACCAGACCTGTTGTAAAGTAGAAGCATAGAAACAAGAACGCTACATAATCATACTATATAATAACGCGCTAAGCGCTGAGTCACACTATCGATCGGCGCCGCCGCATAAATTAGTCATAAAATAGGGGAAAATGGAGGAAATTCGGCAGGAAAATAGCGAAAAATACCCAGACGTCTGCTCCCTGCCTGGGAGCTTTAGCCCTGGGGTAACCGCGGTCGCCGCTGAATTCGAATCTGAAGTTCGTTTTTGAAGTATCGATGGCCAGCAATCGATATTGATCAAACTATCGATTTTTTGTGGATGACGTCCAGGTGGTCCGAAACTTTTGCTCTGGGGGTAGTCGAGGTCGCTCAACATGAATCTGAAGTTCGTTTTTGAAGTATCGATCGCCATCAACCGATATTGATCAAATTAAGGGTCGCGAAAATAACGGAAAATATCCCGACGTCTTCTACATGCCAGGGGATTCAGAAGACGTGCGGAATACGTCGCATGATGTGCCTCTGACTCAGAAGGCGTGCCAGAGACGTCGCTCAACGCGTTTGGGGATTCAGTTAGACGTGCCAAAATCGTCCAATGTGCCTGGGAATTCAGATGGCGTGCCGAAACGTCGTCTGCTGAGGGTGGATCAATCAGGGAGGCCAGTACCAGTAATCTGGGACCGTTTCACTAAGGACAGTAGTGAAGAACCAATAGATCGCCCTATCATACTACATACTGCACGTACTGCGAGCCTTTTGTACTCAGAGGTAAGGAAAAACCTGTGCAAGTAGAGCAGCTAGCTTGATGTGATTGTCCTTAGCTTAGTGGTGCTGCAAAATCGCGCGAAGCTCGCAAGTGCGAGACACGCCGATAGGCATGACGGAGCATTTGTTAAAAATAAGCTCACTGTGAGATTGGACTCCTCTTTTTCTAGCAAAGTATTCATTCTACTGCCAAAGAAAGTTTTATTCCAGCCCATAGAAAGATATTCGACGCTATTTTGTAAGGAAAAGAAATGAATATCTGCCCATTCACATCCTATAAGGTAACCACCACTTGGTCAGTCTGTTCATAGAGGATTCAAGTTCCTCCCTCCGAAGAGGACTAATGCACGACATGATATATTATCGTTCGTGATTGGAGGCGGGGTGTAGACGATTACTAGAATCATATGAAAAGATCATACGGAAATCACTGATGGGTCCATGGATCAGCACTGTACGCCCTATATATTGCGGAGCAAATGGGTATTCAAAGTGCTGTAAAAGCAAACTTAGAGCTTATTCAAACAAAGAACCGAAGTGCTTTTGGCAGTTTTCGTCTCCCCTTCAAGCGGCATGGTGGAGGTTGTTGCGCTCACCTTGCCTAAACTGGCTTAGAATGCTGCGTACTCTCCGAGAGCACGCGTTCGTTACAGAATTGGCGGCAAAAGTTTAGACTTCGAGAGCACTCTTTTTCTCCTTTACAATTACACATTCATCTTTGCTTACCTCCGTGTTCTGGCAAGGGAGGTAATTCCAAGATGTAGGCAATTTTAAAACGGGTGCGCTAGTTGGGCCACACTCCGAAGTCTCTTCGTCTGCCAAAATCTGTGCTCTCCTTCGCGTCAGCTCGTTTTTCTTTGTCCGTGTTACTGAAGCTTCTTGAAGAGTGACCACTTCACGCATCGTAGCGCCGAAGCCTGATATTGTCGGTCGATGTTTCGGAAATATTGAGTGCTTTTGTTAGGAAGTTTTGAATTTCTTTTTTTTAAGTGTCTAAATCGCCCAACAGTTCACAGAGACATGAAATCGGGTATCGCGCGGTGGATGAGGTTGCTAGCTACCTTCTCATTACACGTTCTATGTTAAACTACCTTCATGTGATGTTTTATTATATTTACAGTTTTCCTTTTTCATTTTTAAAACGGTCTTTTAGAAATCAAAAAGAACCATTTTCTACTTTAATCAAAAATCAAAC
>CANDYH010000838.1:0-24062 GCA_947396885.1 Heligmosomoides polygyrus polygyrus | reverse complement strand
CAGGCGATATGGTGAAATGTTGGCGTTATCAGGAATTTCGGCTGTAATTTCTCCGTTAAATCTCTGTAAGTTGTTGACGAATCTGGCCCCTGGTAGAGACAATGGTCACGTATCCATACGGACGAAGATTTGCTACTCCTATGCCGCTAGGCCAATTTTCGGACTCTGCACTATCATAATCCCTTTGCGTTTGCTTCCAATTGCAAGCATAACTTGCACTCAGACGGATATGATGCAGCGGATCTGCGATCATAACGATATTTCCGAGGATTACCTAACCATTCACCTGTATCACCTGGCGTCCCGTTGATCATCAGGCTGCTCAAGTGGGCGCCAGCAGCGTCTCCATCCGTCCCTGTCACGTGCCAGAGTGCTCCAATGGATCCTCCTCGCTCAAGGAACACGAAGAGCGTCACATCCTTTTTTCACGGCCTTCACGAAAAAGTCCGACCAACGCGTGGTGGGCGTCTTGGTGTTCTCTTGGCATCCCTCGGAATTCAGTCGGCGATGGCTCTCGTCCAGCGGGTGTCTACGAAGCGCAAGCGCATTACGTGGCCGGCCCACCTAATTTTCGACGACTTGGTCCATGTGAAAGCATTCTGGTCTTCGAACGTCGGCGAAGCTCCCAACTCCTGAGGTCTTCTCTCACTTGCGTAAGTCATGTCACTCCGAGCGTCGTCCACCGGATTCGACATTGCGCGACGCTGATCGCGTGTTCATCCTGCTTTCGTATAACCCAGGTCTCTGAGGCGCGCATGCCTGGACAGCAAGAACACTAGGGTAGTCACGAAGTCCTCCGTCTTCTTCGCGACTTCTTCGACGCTTTTAAAAGCTCTCCAAGTCGCTCGTTTCCTCCTGCTCAGCTCTGGCGCTAGGTCGTTGGCCATGTTGACTTCGCGACCCAGATACACATAGCTGGAGCATTCGGAGATGTTCGTTCCGTTGAGCGAGAATGGGGCAACAGAAACTTGTCTGTTCCTCATGAATATCGTCTTCGTGTGATTCAGCTGCAGTCCATCGTTCCCACATACACGATCGAAGTCGGCCAGCATTCACTCCACCTGCCTGATGCTCGTTGTTATAAGCATGATGTCGTCAGCGAAGTGAAGATGGTGCAGTTGTCTGCCGTCGCTGTTGACTCCGACGTCTTCCCATTCTAGTTTGCGCATGACGTTTTCGAGGGTAGCGCTGAAGACGCTCTGGGATATGGCAACCCCTTCACTTGGTCGTAAATTGAAACAATTTGAAAAAAAAATCGTCATGGGAACCGCACCATTGCATGTGAAACATTGATGCATGACATTGAAAACGAACACAAAAGGACATGGCTAGTGCAGAGCTGGAAAAACTGCTTAAACCCCGATCCTTGTAGGGAGCTGAAGATTCTCCGCTTTAAAGTTCCTCCACTAGGCGATCTGTGCTCGGTGTCTCACACACCTCACTAGTCTCTTAGGCAAACGCCTTGATCCGCCATTCTCTAACTCATATCTCCGTCGCGGTAAGTTACAAACGGTTAACAGTATTTGAAAACCTTTTAAGTGAAGTAGGTCTGATTTCAAAGTTGGGGTAAGGTGCAGCATCTCCTTTGTTAAAATCAGATTAAGAAGATCTTGAAGTGTTTGAAACCATAAGTTGCGTAGTTATTTGAGGAATTCAGATTCGTCCGTCGTTCGATAAGACAGTCGTCTATCTGACAGGAGGCTTCAGAACCGCTCGTGCAATGGTGGATGCTGTCACGGACGGAACGACCGATGGCATAGGACTAGGCCGACCGACAACGGCTGAGCCTGGTAAGCCCTTGAAGTCGGTCCTGTGCTGCTTTAGAATGCGTATGAACCTCTCCAGACCTTCCCGCGAAAATCCTTCGAGGTGAGTGCCTGTCGGTTCCGGACGCGAAGCTCGATCAAGACGACTACATGCTCACATCGACGGCCAGCAATGCGCAAATGTGGCAGATGGGCAAGCGGCCGTTTTCCGAGCTGAAGAAGTCGGTTGCTTGACGGTGTTTGAGGCACACATACCATTTTCACCTCAAGTTGAACACTTTTCAAATCCAATTAGACACCACTTCTCAAACCAGTTTTTCTTAGAAATCGAATACTTCTAAGCAAACTTAACGCTTTTGAAATCAATCCGGACATCTTCCTAACTAAAACGAGCTTTTTATTATTATAGTCTATTGCATAGGGAGGTATCCCCGTATCCCCTATGTTGGTGAGAGTAATGAAAATAAAACAAGATACACACACAACCAGTCGAACCAGTCGAAATGCCGACAAGAAAATAGTGATATAGAGGTAAGTAGAAGAAGACCAAGGCAGAACAAACAAGTAGTAGAGGTAGCAGTGAAGAGGGGATCCGCGAAGGGAAACCACTAAAGACGAGGGGAATAAGGGGACTCGTATTTTCTCTCAATATTGTCCAACGTGCGTCGGGATTCAGTATATGTACGTTCTGAAGACGTCGTCCAACGTGCGTATGGATTCAGAAGATGTGCGGAAAACGTCGTCCAACGAGGGTAGGGATTCAGAAGACGTGCCGAAGACGTCGTCCAACGTGCGCAGGGATTCAGAAGACGTGCTAGAGAGGTAGAGCGAGTGACTCTGGAATCCGGAGTATTATTGCCGTCAGATAGTAAGCGGTGTCGATCTGGAGACTCGACGCTACACTTACAACGATGAAATTTTCATGGACGAGTTGTCCGGGGCCCGCCGATGGGCTCGGAGTGCGGTGCTCATCGTGGAGCGCGGTCTGAGGGCGGAAGAATGCCCCGCCCTTCAGCTTATCTCCACGACCTCTGCTCCGCCCGGATGCCACGAGCATCCCAACCAAAAATCGTGGTTGCAACCGGGGAGCAAGCTGGACATACAAAAGCGCGCGGCACCCGCGGCGAGTGCTGCGGCAAGCGCGACATCTGCGTAGTGTGTGCTGCTACAGTTACGAAGTCTAATGCTCTTGTAAATGCATAAACTTCTTTTGCTACCTTTGCTCAGCTATCTGAGGGTCCTCCGGTGCACTTAATCAGACAAAATCGATATTTCGAAAGGGAATTGGATGTCGTAATCGAAGAAATAAACAAATGCTTCCATTGTGTAAAGATTCAGCCTCCCTTTTTGAAAAGAAGCTTCATTTCCAAAAGCCAAATACCTATATACAATACAGCATAACTAGGAGCTTGTTAAAGCTCCATCTCCCCCATGACAGCCCAGCCAGGGGAGATGCGTTAGTGGCGGTTCGTCGCGCGTGCGGCGGCCTCTGCCGCACGCGCGGCGAAAACTTGTATGTTCGTACTACCAGCCGTTGCAACCCAACCGATGAAACACCGGGCCCGAAGCCGTTCACTGCGAAACACCCCTCGTCGCTATGCAGGCTGTGGCGTATGCGGCGCGGGTTGTCCGAGAATCGCTCTCGCGGCAAAGAAAGCAAAAATCGATACGGTGGCGTCCCACCACGTTGTTGTTGTTGTAACCCGCCCCGGACAACTCGTCCGTGCAAATTTCATTGTTGTAAGTGTAGCGTCGAGTGATCTGGAGCACTTTGAATTGGAACTCTCATGATCTGTTTCTCGCCGCGTAGAGAGCGGGCACTTTGGAGACTAAATTGCGTACATGCGGTAGAGGGTGGATGGGCTTCATAGGAGCAGTGAAGATTCTGCCCTACCATATCCTGCTGCACTAATCTATAATATATAGTACAACCGGTATTGTACTTCATAAAAGTAAGAAGGCCTAAAGGAGAATGGAGGAAGATTGGGGTTGTTCTATTCTCGGGGTTTGGGGCGAAGCCCCCAACTGTGAAGATTTATTGCTTGGTGGAGTGAACCATAGAACGAAGAAGAATGGATCACACTTCTCTCGTTGTGGCTTTCATACAACGAGAAATAGAGAATGAACTGATAATAAACTGATGTGTGTTATCGTTCAGATAAACCAACAAGACGTTTGGCAACCGCTAGGCCGCTGAACGTCTGCTAAAATAAAAAATATAATGTTAAGGTAATAGTAATAATAGTAAAATACATTAAAGTTTTTAAACAATTTTACTAAATTACCATTGGTAATTTGTACAGATATAAAAAGGTTATAACGCCTGCCTGTTCGCTGACGAGCCGCCGGGGAGGTGTTACAACTAAAATGGTTCGTCTGGAGATAGGTGGTGAAACGAACCGCTTTAGGGAATTCAAAAACTTTCTGACTTTACACTCTTCAATTCACTTTATTAAAACTTATTCTAGAGCACAAACAAGTAACAATTTATCCACGTGCTAGAAAAGAAGATAGAAAGAGACCAGCACTGGTCTAAAATGTCACGATTTTAATCTGATTGATAGTATAAATGCTGCTTGCTAGAAACAGCGAAGTGGAGATATGTGTGCTTTTTACAACTGATTTTGTAGGTAAACGGGTAACTCTATAAAAACAGAATTTTTGCTATCAATAGAACGAAAATCGCGCGACGTCCTGGATGAGTGCACGGCACAATATCTTTTTTTGGTGCAGTGAATGAGTTGCTGGCTGCGCTTTCAAAAATAATTTATTTCACTATTTTCCCAAAGAATGAAATTTTATAAAATTTCAAACAGTGTGTTCACCTATTGAGAAGATGAATTGAAAATTTCAAAGAACGTCTTACTACATTTTCATTGGACAAAAAATTATTTTAACCTTCGAAGGATTCTAGCTCAATTTGGAATTGGAAGGCGTTTAGTTTGATGTCGAAAGCGTCGAACTTGCCTAGAAGAATGTCCAGTTTAATTTGAGAGCTGTCCAGCTTGACGTGAAAATGGTATGCCGACCTTTACACGAGAAACGAGGAAGAGAAATGAACGACTTTTTCAGTGTTTGCGACGACATCGCCGACCTAAGTGATCCCAAAGAGGCTGAAAACTTCAAGAAAGCTGCCGCTGCGTACTACAAGGAAATGAAGGAGACTGGTGACCGAAATGAGGCTATCCATGGCGTGTTGATGTACGAGAATATAGCTTAATACTTATGTATAGCTGTCTACAGATGTTTATAAAGCTTTTGAAAGTTGGCTGTTTCTCGGTCCTAGACAGGGTTTGCACAATACGTTCCGAATCCGAATGAATCGTTTTAGGTTACATCCGAGCCGAATCATCCATAAATCTGGGGTTCTCGAAATTAGTGTTACCCGAATTACCCAATGATTTTCGATCGCATCCAACGTTAATTTTATACTTTAGTGACTAGAGGCCCCCCACACACGACAACGCCGCGGCCCTAAACCATAGGCATGGACGCAAAGCTCGCTGCCGACGGCGAGCGACGGGTTGTGGCTGCTGTGGCAGACACTGTATGCGCTCTAGCCTTTCGCCACAAGGAGCGGTCAGAGCGCGGACAGAGGGCGGGAAGGCAAATAGCAGCAGTAGAACCCCACCAGGGTTGGGCGGAATTTCTGTTTTCTGTTTTCTGATTTTCTGGCCATTTTGGGCAAATTTTTTCTGTTTTCTGTTTTGTGGGAAAATGGCCTAAATTGGCCAGAAAACAGAAAATAGAGCTGCGAAAAAAATTATATAGTAGAAATCCAATAAAGAGAATCCAAAAAGTATCAAATAATCATGAGTTTCATCTCAAAATAATGTTTCTAGAGTATTTTAAATTGCAAGCATGTAAGTTTCTGGATCTGCCCTTGTAGAAATTGCACTATGCACTCAAAACTATACCACTTTGTTTGTTTGATTGTATAAGTGCTGCTGACATGGAATCCCTTCACAGTACATTTCTCCACTTTCATACTTTCGCTTTGTAGTCTCTTAAATTTCCGCAGTAGTTTAGACTATCTACGATTACTTAGAACTTTATGCAAAGGCTAGAAAACTAGTGATCTGAGGGGCATTTCATTATAATATATGTTAACTAACTATGTGCCGTAGAGTAATTGTGGGTAGGATTATTCTCCACCTCCGGTTATTGAAAATTGTTGGCTGGTCTTTCCCAATGATCGTAAAGCAGAGCCTTTGACAGAGCTGCTTTTCTAACCCTTGTTCAGCTTTTGGTTGTCCAACATTAGTGAGAGGCTGAAAAGTTTTAGTTACCTTTGACTTCACTGGTAGAATAGTGATAGAATAGTGATACATAAAGTTTTAATTTATTACATCTATCATCTGTCGTCCCGGTGATCATGGAGTTATTCGAACGGGCACCAGCAACGTCTCCATTTGTCCTTGTGGCTTGACAGAGTGCTCCAATGGATCCTCCTCGCCGGACGGACACGAAGAGCGTCATATCGTTCGTTCAGGGCTTCCACGAAGAAGTCCGACCAGTGCGTTGGTGGGCATCCTGGTATTCTCTTGACATCTCGCGGAATCCAGTCAGTGACGGCTCTCGTCCAGCGGGTGTCTGCGAATCGCATTACGTGGCCGGCCCACCTAATTTTCGACGACTTCGCCCATGCGACAGCGTCCCTGATCTTCGAACGTCGGCGAAGTCGTGTTACTCCAAGCATCGCGCTCTCCATTCCACGCGTCGCTGATCACGTCTTCATCCCGCTTCCGTATAGCGCAGGTCTGAGGCGTATGTTAGGGCAGGAAGAGCAGTGGAATCGAATAAGCTAGCATGGAGTCGGACGTTCTTCGTCTTCTTCACGATTTCACGCTCTTTAAAAGCTCCCCAAACTACTCGTTTCCTCATACCCAGCTCCGCTGCTAGGCCGTTGCTCATGTTGACTTCGCGAACCAGATACACGTAGCTGGAGCACTCGGAGATGTTCGTTCCGTTGAGCGAGAATGGGGCATCATAAACTCCTCCGTTTCTCATGAACGTCGTCTTCGTAAGATTCCGCTGCAGTCCAGAGTTCCCACATACACGATCGAAGTGGGCTAGCGTTCGCTCGGCCTATCCATGCTCGGTGTTGTGAGCACGATGTCATCAGCAAACCTAAGATGGTCAGTTGCCGGCCGTTGACCTTAACTCCATGTCTTCCCATTCTAGTTCGCGCATGGCGTTTTCGAGGGTGGTGCTGAAGAGCTTTGAGAATACGGTCTCTCCCTGCTCAACCCCTCTCTTCACGTCGATGATGAGGTCGTTGTAGAGTGGAGAGATCTTGGTCGTGAATCACTGTACAGCTCTCAAAGGACTCAGATGTACTGAGTAGGAACGCCCTGAGTGAGCAGGGCTTCGAGAACCGCTTCAGTCTCGACGGAGTCGATTGCCTTCTTCAGGTCGATGAACGTAAGGAACAGCTGCACGATGAGCTTCGTAATGGTGTGTATGTGATCGATCGAGCCGAATCCACTCCGAAATGCTTGTTCGCACGGCCGTCCTTCGTCCAGCGTTCTGCTAACCCTATTCAGGAGGAATCGAGTGAATAGCTTGTAGACTACGGACAGCAGTCAGATCGGGCGATTGTTGCCGATGTCGGGCATGTCTCCCTCCCCAGCAAATCGAGATGTAATATGATATGTATGTATGAATAATAATAATAATATGATGGAAAGGGTATATGTTTGATCCTTATTAGATAATGTCTACGTATTTAAAGAAACACTTTCACCCAAAAGTTTTTGCGCTGACAGCCTCTTCAGTCGCACTCTCGTGTTGTTCTGTGAAATATCAAGCCAGTACCCAAAACATCTTTGGCCCGTGTTTGGTGCTCTATAAGGCCAGTCTCTTACGAGTGGGACCCCTAATCTAGCGAATCGTCTGTTTTGAGATTACACCTACATTTGGACTGTGAGCCTTAAACCGCTATATTTTAATATGAATGCAATAGGAAGAATTCATCATTTATAAGCCACTCCTATAAACGCTTGCAAGTTAAAATGCTGGTCCACGACCAATTTCTAGTCGTGCAAAAAGCACTTGCTACTGGACAAATAAATCTTCGGATTGAATAATTAGGTAGTATGATAAATGCGAAATTTTCTGTTTTCTGTTTCCTGATTTTTTCTGTTTTCTGGCGTTTTTGGCCTTTCTGTTTTCTGACGAAAGCGATTTTCTGTTTTCTGTTTTCTGGGAAAATTTTCAAAATTTCCGCCCATCCCTGGCGTAGAGCAGTCGGAGGATGTGCTCGCGTGCATCTCATACCAGTTTCCTGTTTCGGATTTCCCGCTCAGGTCAATCAAACCCTCCATCCCTCCTTGGTCGGTGACTTGGTACCAGACGTGTTTGGGAAGGGTAAAGCGCTGACTTGTTTATCGGCTGCCCACCGCAGTCATTGTATGGCCAAATATGCATTCAAATCACCCCCATGACATCCCTCAGAAGTAGAATGCGTGGCGCATCCCAAAGAGGATTGAGTAACGCCGTTCTTTAACCTTATCCTTTAATGCATTTTGGAGCTAGAAATTTCTTCGCCGAGCCAGCAAGCACGTCAAATTATCCACAAAGTACTGATCTAACCCCTCGTAAGATATGCCTATCCTCACTTGGCGTTGCTTGTCCAAGAATTGTTTGCCAGTCATCTAGAACAGTCGAGACGGAGAGAATGTTTTCGTCTGCTGGACGTATTTTAAGCGGTTTTAGAAAAACGCTAATAAAAAACTTCGAAAGCTACTTTTCCTGAACGTTAACACGTTGACGAAGTGTTACACTTTTTAGGCTTTTTTAGGCTTTTTTAGGCACCGCTTGACATGATGTCGCGTCATGGTCCCGCCCTTGCAGAGAAATGGCTTGGTCACGCCACCAGGCGCTCGAAAATCGTGCGTTTGACAACGTGTTAACATGCCGCTGATGGGCTTCCATGCCACGGATGGGCTTTTAATTGTATTTTTCATTAACTCTTTCTGTAATAGCGGCTGGTGCCCACATCGAGATTGGAGATGCTCGAAGAACAGTCACACAGAACAGTTTCGCAAAGAACTAGGAAAGGAGGGGGAATACGGGTTCTGCCTGATGACACATTTTAAGATGACCTGTCGGTGGTCATCTTCAATGATAATTCCATATCTGCTCTTATTCTAAACCCTGTGGGCAATTTTTTGCTGAGAGCTTGTTTATTTTTCTGTTTCTTGATGTTCAATTGATTAATTTGCGTTGTAGTATTACACTCCATTCTTTGAACTTTAGCTGCTGATCTCTTGATATGGAAACATAGAAGGTTTTCCTTGATATTTTTCACTTAAAATAATGGTTTTCAGCTGGTTTTCAGCTGATGGTACTTTTTAACGGAATTTAACGATTTATCGGAAATTTTCCGTTTAAAATTTAGTTAAAAAAATTTAACGCACAGAATTTTGTGTGACCCTTGAATGGCATGACCCACCATTTTCGCCGCGCGCTACCGCCGCTCGTCGCAAAGGTGTGTAGAGGCGTTAACGCTGCGGCAACGAGGAGGTGATTGATATCGATTGGACGCGCTGTATAAATGACGTCACTGATTCACATATTGGACAGATGGACTTTGTCCTGGGGTAGACCTTGGATAAATCTAAACGACAGATGGCAAATGTTGGAATAATTCATGCCTTTTGGAATGCATGAAGATGAAGATTGAATGAAAGATTGTAACAACGATGTATTGTTGCGACCAAAACTTCAACGTCAGCCGGGGTTCGAACCTGCACCTCCTGGTAACCAGGCGGGAATGCTCTACGCCATTACGCCGCCGGCTATGCTTGATCGAAAATTAGAGGAAATTAGAGAAAATGCTCCTTCTGACGATCACAACATCGCTTTTTAAAGAGGCATCTTCATACGCGCCTGGGACTGCGATTTTAGGCAAGTATTTCCGCGAAAATCGCAGATAAATTGTACCCCCTGGCCGCGCATAAAGATAATCTTTTCAAAATTTTATTTCGTACCCAAAATACAGAGAAATTCCTCTAGTTCTCGAGGGCGGCCATATTTACACATCTTTCAAAGGTAAGCGAGTTATGATCGTTTTTGTAAAATTACTCCAATTTTTGGAGCAAAATCGCACCCTTCCGTCCGCGCATGAAGATGCCGTTTTTGAAAAGCGTTTTGGGCTCATAAGAAATAGAACTTCTTCTAATATTTTGAAGGCCACCTGCATAAATCTCAAAACTGAACGAGTTCCGATCGGTTGAACAAATTACGAGTATTGCACCTTCCACTCACATCGACGAGCGATCGACCAGTGATCCATCCTTCTTGATCACATCGAAAATAGCTCCAGATGAGCTGCATTTATTATTACCTATCGATCAAAGATTGAGCTTTTGTAGAGCTACATCTCAGCTCCAGAAATCGATTTCCTCAGGTGCAAAAATCTTTATTTTTGAAAAAAGAAAGAAAATGTTGAGCATGACCTCACCTGATCCCTAGGAAGATCGCTTAGGAAAGACCTGACTTCTTGAACAAACGCTAAATTAATAGTGTCCTGTTGTGAACTCCAATTTCAGCTCCAGTGGTCGCCTTGTTCAGGAAACATTTTGTTTTTGAGAAATTTCAGGATGGGAAAATCAGCCCACCTGATCGGATGAAGGTTTGCTTAGGAGAGGCCTGATTTTCTTCGTGCTACAAATTGAAGGTTAAATTTCGGTAAAATTGATTTTCAGCATCAGTAGTTGCATCCCTCAACTAAAAAATGTGTCACGCCGTCACAGCGAAAATTGAGCAACAATCGATCCATCTCAGCTATTTTGAAAACTGCTTCAAAAATTATTAACCAATCGTGGAATGACCACCCAAATTTTTATTAGATACAGTTTCAAATCCAAATGACGTCCTCTTTCCGTAGAAGAAGCGGTGCTCCAAGACGTCGTCATGTCGATGCCACTACTAAAAAACCTTCATTGATTTTATTTTATTCACCAGTCCCCAACCAGTCGTAGGCCTAGCGGCCGCCTACGACTGGTTGGGGGCTTCGTCCCCAAACCCCGAGAATAGGACGCCATGGCCACTACGGGTTTTCTATTCTTTCCTAGGCCTTCTGACCTTTATGTTAATCGAGATGGATCGATTGGTCGACTTCAGATTCGTGTTCAGCGACCTTGATTACACCCAGGGCCGAAGTTTCGCGCCACTTGAACGCCATCCTCAAAAATCGATAATATCGATCGGTATCGACTGGTCGACTTCAGATTCGTGTTCAGTGACCTCGGCTACCCCCAAGGCTAAAATCTCGTGCCGCTTGAACGTCATCCTCAAGAAATCGATAATATCGATCGATATCGATTGCCTCCAAACCCCTCCCGTCGATGATCATCTAAATACCCATGCACGGTCGCCGACATGTTCGGCACGTCTGTTGCTCGCCATGCGCGGTTGCCGACGTGTTCGGCTGCCGCGCCCCAACTCAAGTGTGACGGACGGACAGTGTGACACACGCACGCACACACGCACACGCGCGTACACACACACACGCTTGCTGCTTTATATATAGTATGATTCAAGGCATAGACAATTGTCTAGCACACAAATTCTAAATAAACACAAGAAATAATGGAAACAACATAAAGCGGGGTAAATGTAATCATCAGCCATAAAAGAAATTATTACAAACAGTTATTTAGCAGCGTACTGTAGTATTTGACATAGGACAAATCTTCTACAGGCCTGGGCGGAGAGTCTCCCTAGATCATCGTATTCGCCCAGCAGCAGGTTGAATTCTTTGAGGATTCGATGGGTTAAGAAGTCTGACTTCAGTCGCGATTTCGCCACAGAGACTCGAAGTTTCAACTTATCTCTCATGGTTCTTGACAGAATACCATGAGATTTAATTGATTTATTTAGTCAAAACTTTATTGATTGAATAATAATTTTTTATTACTTACAGACCTCTGCTTATAATACTTGCGAAAGAACGATCCCTCCGAGTAGTTTTATCATCGGAACCAAGTCGAAGAACGACACCCCCTCCACCTTGAGCTAAAGTATGGACGATTCCCTCCCCCCTGCGATTCTTGCACCCCACGCTTGAGCCTGCTTTGGGGTATGCCCCCCCCCCCACAACCCCTGGGCTTCCTCGAGAGTCTAGTGGCCACAGTACGTTGTACAGTCTGTTGTATGTGTCTTCATTTCAGCTATTATTTAATTGTGTGTATAACTTAGACGGAGCGCGTATAGCGCAGTCGGAGGAGGCACCGACTGCGGCATGCACCCGATACCAGGTTCCTGGTTCGAATTTCCCGGCCAGGCCGACCAAGCCTTTCATCCCTCCGGGGTCGGTGAATTGGTACTAGACTTGCCTGGGAAGGATAGAGCGCTGACTTGTTCATCGGCTGGCCACCGCTAGTCATTGTATGGCCAAATACGCATTCATGTCGCCTCCACGACATCCCGTAGAAGTAGAATGCGCTGGCGCATACCAGAAGGGATTGAGTAACGCCGTCCTTTATCCTTTTATAACTTAGACCCCCGTCTCTATTGGGACTGCACCCGCTTCCCATATGAGGAACTGAAGTGCTAACGCTCTAGTTCTGCCATTGACGTACTACATATGTATGATTGCGTTGTTTGCCCATTTGCGCAAGGGAGGCCATAATTCTCAAAACACGAAACTGGTTGGGCGCGATAAACAGTCTCTACGGAAGGGTAGGTCGACTGCGTTCGGCGCTCGGCGCTCGTCATCATTCCCTATTCCACCTGCATATGTACCAGCGAAACGAACTGTTGAATCTATACCGTGCCAAGAATGACAGCGCGTTCCTTTGGGAGTGCTCTTACAGTTTTCTTGAAATGAATGGGGCCCTCTGTTTAGTAGTTTAAATTACTGCTATTGAACCTTTCCGTGTTACACAGTCCGTTTTTTGGATGCACCATGCCCCTACCCCGGAGGGCTGGAAGGTTTGATTGGCGTCGTCGGAGAATTCGAGCTAACAACTTGGTATCGGTAGAACGCGGCGGCCGGCACCTCCTCCGACTGTGCTACACGTGCCCTCTCACTGCTGTTACCCATTTATTTACTGCCGTAAAATTAGACACTTAGGAGTGCTAATGGGCGAATGTAGCGCAGTGCATTCGATACCAGTATCCTGGTTCGGATTTCTTGCTAGGCCGACCAGATGCTTCATCTCTCCTGGGTGGGTGAATTGGGACCAGACTTCTCTGGTAACAATAAAGCACTGACTTTTTATTGGCTGGCCATCGCAAGTCACTTCATCGCTAAATACGCAGATAATTCGCGTTCACGACATCCCGTAGAAGTAGAATGCGTGGCGCATGCCAAGAGGGATTTACGTACACTGTCCTTTATCCATTATCCACCGTCCTCGTTTAAAAGACCGCTTGGAGTCAGGTTTTGTTGGTTTGTTGCAGTTTTTTTGTATTCCATCTTCCAGTTCTTTGGGCTTTTTCGTGTTATTGTTTCGTTTTTAACGCGGGTAATTAGGACCTCTGTTGCGGAGTAAATAAATAAATAAATAAATAAATAAATAAATAAATAAATAAATAAATAAATAAATAAATAAATAAATAAATAAATAAATAAACTCTAACAGCACTCCATAATGTGAAATCAGCTATGTAAAGTGCTGATCAATTGCAGCACATGAGAGCACCTCCTAGTTAATCTATGTATTATAGAACTTCTACACGTTTGCGAAACCAGAACTCATTTCTACATTTCTTCCTACAGATTTCGTCAGAATGCTCTTTAAAAAAAGCCGAGTTGACAGTTCATCGGCTAGAATTCTGTACATCGCGATAATAGAAGCTATTTTTGCTCTACATATTTTAGTGATGTAGGGCCTATATTTAGTTCGGCCCTTATATCAACCTTTTGTGATACTTTCTACAAGGAAGCTCGTTAAGTAGCAATTTGTGAATCACGATGACATTTGCAGTTGTTGTTCTATCCTTCAGTGATTTAGGTCCTACATATAACTCGGTAGCGCAGTCGGAGGAGGCGCCGACTGTCGCCTGCACCCGATACCAGGTTCCTGGTTCGGATTTCACGCCCAGGCCAACCAAGCCTTCCATCCCTCCGGGGTCGGTGAATTGGTGCCAGACACGTGTCTGGGAAGGATAAAGCGCTGACTTATTCATCGGCTGGCCATCGCAAGTCATTGTATGCATGGCCAAATGCACATTCAACTCGCCTCCTCGACATCCTGTAGAAGTAGAATGCGTGGCGCATCCCAAAGGAGATTGAATAACACCGACCCTAATCCTTTATTTATATAACTCGGTCACTAAATCAAAAGCAAGCGGAAGAATTGCTATCGGAGAGTTTTGGTGCAAGATGGCCGTTTTGCAATCGTCCGACACCGAACCTACAAATGATATCATTATCGTGATTAACACAGGTGATTTCTTTCCTGTGAGGTTCGGCAGGCTGAATCTTGCGCCCTCTTATCGTCTGCTGGTTTATTTAGATTCCAGAGACGAACTTCGCACTTTTTTGCTATGTATATCCGACAACTGCCATGAAACACAGTTCCACTCATCGTCCACTTTCAGGAAAAGCTCCAAATCTCTCTCTCAAGAAGTTGCTTGATGCGGCCTTCTTTTAAGGTATGCTTTCAAACCTTTAATATGATCAGAAGGTGACATGGTGATGTGGCGGAGTCGGCAAAAGGCAAGGCAAAAGAAAAACTCGTCCGAACCGTATGTATCAGGGGTAGGCGACCATGCTACCGTTATCGAGGGGACGCACGAGCCCGCGTTATCGCGGGTAATCCGTACTTTCTTCGCGTTCGACAAATCGGTATCACTTCTATAGGAAGAAAAGATCCCGATTTGAAAGGTGCCGCGCATTCTACTTTAGCTGGATATTTTAGGGTGCGCATTGGTGTTATACAATGAATTACGGTACCCCAACGATGAACTAGTCAGTGCTTTAGAACTGAATCCTATAAAATTTTCAGCGTAGCTGATTTTGCAGCTAAAATAACCATTTTACGGGGCAGTATTTGAGAAAATTTGTATATAAATTCGCTCATTCGTTCGCTCAAAATTTTTCGACGTTGAATAAAATTGTTCGTGTGTTCGTTCGAAAATTTCCGGCTTCGAATTTATTCATTCGTTCGATAACTTATCAAAAACAAACCTATACATACTTCTGCCACACCTACATTATTTTATTGTAATCGACAGAGGTTTTACTCACGAGTGTCGTAGTTTTTATAGGATTACCGCGGAGGCAAACCACAAATTCTTTGCCCACCCTCCCCCCCCCCCCACCATTTCTCTGTCCACTGCATCACGACTGCTCAGAGGTCGGCGGTGTTTGCGGTCTACTTCAGCGAGACAAAATGGAAATCGTCTGTTACTTCTCCCTCTATTTGTGCTGCAAATAAAGGATAAAGGATAAAGGACGGCGTTATTCAATCCCTTTTGGGATGCGCCAGCGCATTCTACTTCTACGGGATATCGTGGAGGCGATATGAATGCGTATTTGGCCATACAATGACTTGCGGTGGCCAGCCGATGAACAAGTCAGCGCTTTATCCTTCCCAGACACGTCTGGTACCAATTCACCGACCCCGGAGGGATAGAAGGCTTGGTTGGCCTGGACGGGAAATCCGAACCAGGAACCTGGTATCGGGTGCACGCGACCGTCGGCGCCTCCTCCGACTGCGCTACACGCGCCCTGTGCTGCAAATAAGGGATAAAAATGAAAGGCTGCGTAACTCCCTTTTGGGATGCGCCACGCATTCTACTTCCATGGGATGTTGCTGAGGCGATTTGAATGCGTATTTGGCCCAAACAATGACTTGCGGTGTGCAACCGATGCACAAATCAGCGCCTTATCCTTACCAAACCCATCTGGTACCAGTTCACCGCCGCAAGAGGGATGGAAGGCTTGAAGGATTGATTGACATCCTATAATATCCATATCATCTCTAAATGTCTCCGCGACCTGGTATCCTTTCCTTGCTTGCTCAGTATAGTTCTGCTCTAATGACCTATTTGAATAGGTGTTCGAATGATTCTATTCGAATTTGAGTATTTGAATTCGAATGTTCAAAAAATCTCGTTTTTCGAATATATTCGAAATTCGTCCAGGACGCGTGGAGCGCAGTCGGAGGAGGCGCCGGCTGTCGGCTGTCGCCTGCACCCGATACCAGGTTCCTGGCTCGGGTTTCCCGCCCAGGCCAACCAGGGGTGCACACGAAATTCTATGCGTTAAATTTTTTAACGAAATTTTTTAACGAAAAATTTTCGTTAAATTTCCGGTAAATCGTTAAATTTCGTTAAAACACACAACTAGCTGCAAACCATTATTTCAAGTGAAAAAAATTAAGGAAAACCTCGTACGTTTCAACGTTAAGAGATCAACAGCTAAAGTTCAAGGAATGGAGTGTAACACTGCAATGTAAAATAAACTGTTCAACATCAAAAAACACGGAAAAATGAGCAATCGTTCAGCAACAAATCATCTACAGAGTGCGGAATAAGAACAGGTGTGGAATTATCATTCAAGATGATTACCGACAAGGCATCTTAAAATGTTCGATCAATACCCGGAGGTACCCGGAGTTTCCCCCTTTCCTAGATCTCTTGTCCCACTGTTCTACGAGCATATACAATCCTGTGGGCACCAGCCCATTAAGTACAGAGAGAACTAATGAAGATACAATTAAAAGCCTATCAGTGGAATGTTAAAGCGTTGTGGAACGCACGAATTTTCGAGTGCCTGATGAGTAGGACCAATCCATTTCGTTTGTAGCGTGACACTACATCGTGTCACACGGTACTACATTGCCGAAAAGGTGTGACACGTCGTCAATGTGTCAATGTTCAGAAAATGCAGCTCTCCAAATTTTTGTTATCAGCGTTTTTCTAAAATCGTTAAAAATACATACGTCCAACGGCCGAAAAGATTCTCTCCGTTTCGACTATTTCAGGTGGCGAGCAAAAGTACTCTGCGATAAGCAGCGCCAAGTGAGGATTGCCATATCTTACGAGGAGGTTAAATCAGTATCTATGTGGATTAGTCGACGTGCATGTGGGCTCGACGAAGAAATTTCTAGCTCAAAAATGCATTAAACGATAGTGATAAAGGACAGCAGGAAGCGCCACGCATTCTACTTCTACGGAATGTGGTGGAGGCGATCTGAATGCGTATTTGGCCATACAATGACTTGCGGTGGCCAGCCGATGAACAAGTCAGCGCTTTATCCTTCCCAGACAAGTTTTGTACCAATTCACCCACCCCGCAGAATGGAAGGCTTGGTTGGCCTGAACGAGAAATCCTAACCAGGAAGCTGGTATCGGGTGTACGTGGCAGCCGGCACCTCCTCCGACTGCGCTACAAGCGCACCCAAAATTCATTTAACAATTCCAAAAATTCAAAAGAAATTCATGAAAACATTAAAATATTCTAGCTGATTTTATTAGTTTTTTTCAGCAACAGTCCTAATCAGGGGAATGAGACCTGCAACATTAGTGAAGATTAAGGGTAAATGTAATTGACGCACTAAGTAAAAAGCCCGTTAAAAGTTCCGTCAAATTTCTAAAAATTTCCGTTAAGTCGTAACCCGTATTTTAACGAAAAATGCCGTTAATTCGTTAAATTCGTTAAATCGTTGTTCGTTAAATGTGCACCCCTGAGGCCAACCAAGCCTTCCATCCCTCCGGGGTCGGTGAATTGGTATCAGACTTGTCTGGGTAGGATAAAGCGCTGACTTGTTCATCGGCTGGCCACCGCAAGTCATTGTATGGCCAAATACGCATTCAACACGCCTCCACGACATTCCGTTGAAGTAGAATGCGTGGCGCATCTCAAAAGGGGATTGAATAACGCCATCCTTTATTCTTTATCCTTTATTATTCAAAATTCGAATGCTCGAAAATTGCAGGTATTTGAAACCATTCGAATATTCGAAAATTTTTCGAAAGCTAAACTACATTGCTCAGTAATATGTTTTGTCAAATATGCGAGTACCACGAGCAAACTCATGTTTTCAGTCAGTTCACGCCCGGATATCTTCAAATCCTACCGATGTATCCATTCTTGGACAAGCGCTCACCTTTCAAAATGGTCGCAAAGCTCAGAACAGATTCCTGAAAGTGAGTAATACCTTATAACCTTCTAGTCTGACCAAACTCGAATCGATGTTTTCAACTTTAGGCGGCGCTGACAGAGCAGCTTGCCACATATGATGCGAAGGATCCTTCGAAGCGAGGAATCCCAACGAATCGTCTCATCAATCTGTACGATAAGTGGGGCCACGGCGGCTTTGGAATGATCCTTACTGGCAACATCATGGTCGACCCGGTTTGTTTTCATCGTTCAATCTTACTATCAGATGATTATTGTTAAGTCTAACGGGAAGGACGAAACAGTGTAGCTCAAAGCATGTGATCAATAAGCTTCAATCTTGAGTTATCCTATCTTACAGTAAGTGAGCTAGCCCGTGCATGGTCTGTTCCTGTGTTCGTAGGTCAATCCGCGCAAAATTAATGACCAGTAACGAGCTCTAGGCCTTACTATGGGTACGTGCGAAACGAAAACAAACTAACTTTTTTTCATACTTTTGAAATTAAGGTTACTGCAGCGTTTATATGGCTTTACTCTTTTATAATTTGCAACGTGTAGCCAGGAGAATTAATCTGTCGGGCAATAAGGGTTGAGCGTATGATGGCAATTGTATGGACCTCACAGTAAGCATGTAAGCAAGTACTAATCAATACTAATCAATATCATTCGATATTACCACTTTATCCTGGGGCCGGATTCATTGACAACTAAACGCTTGGGTATATAGGGTATATGTGGTGGAGATAAGAGAGTCAGAGACGCAAGCCTCGTCGTGGGTATCTCTACCTCCTATACCCGCGGGTTAGTCGTTGATGAATCCGGCCCCTGAACTAGCCAATAGTCGAGCCGCTAAGCCATCTAACCGCTATAGTTGTGGTCACGAAATTTTTTCGAATATTCGAATGGCTTCGAATGCTTAAAAATTTCGAATATTCGAATTCGAATAGTATATTGGAAAAAAGCGGTTTTCAGAATATTGTTGTTCAAATACATTCGAAGAATGCGATTTTTTGAGTATATGAATTTAAATACATTCAAAAACGCGATTTTTTAATGCTCGAATTCGAGTGAAAATTATTCGAGTACCTTTTCGAATAGGTCATTCAAACACAACTATACTAACTACTGTCTCTGATGATAGATTCCGGAAGGTATATAATCACGAACTATTTCAGTCCCACCTCGAGTCCGCCGGAAACGTGATATACAGCAAAGAGAACGACACTCCCCATCTTCGGGAAATGGCGTCGAGAACGGCGCTTGCGATGAGGCAGGATGGCGCTTTAGCCATCGCTCAGTTGTCGCATGTAAGTTCGGTTAGATCAGCCTTCACTGAATCTTGGGTAGATAGCTGTGTGTGTTTCTAAAAATAAAGGTCATTTATACTGACAAAGCAAACTGCCAACTGCTTCGTCTGAGACTTCGACAGCGTGAGACAGTGTCGGACATTGTCGACATTTACTCCTTGCTTTGCACAGATACCCAATTTCCCGTTACATTACATTAACTAACAATTCTGTGGTGTCATATTTAACGTGGTCACCGATGACCTTTTTTATAACAATTTTATTCAAAAAACTTCTACCATTGTCTAAACGTTTAGACTAGCTTCGATTTACCATGTCACGACGTTAGTCTAGGAACTATGAGGTTGGCGGATGTATTGTGTTTAGGCTGTGTGGAAAGAGCGTCATTTTTTTTCTTCTTCTTCTTCAGCGTTTGTCCCGCTTTCTTGCAGGGTCCGCTTTCTTGGAATACTGGCGCCACTTTTCCCGATCAAATGCCTGATCAGGGTGCGACCTAGCAATCTTCAAGTCCTGGTGCAGCGAATCAAGCCAGCGCTGCTTTGGTCTCCCCCGTGGCCGCTTTCCGGGCACCTCGAAGTTAAGGCCGATTTCTCTTACAGTGTCACCTCTTGCGCGAAGAACATGGCCGTACCATCGCAGACGAGTTTCACGCAATTTCTCAACTATCGGGGTGACGCCAAATCTTTGCCGAATGGTGTCGTTGCGCACATGGTCCAAACGCGTAACTCCGGCCGTCCACCGCAGCATCTTCGTTTCCATTACGCTGAGGCGCCTTTCAATTTCTTTGGTAACGGGCCAGCAGTCAGCTCCGTAAATAGCTGCAGGTCGAACGACTGCTCTGTAGATCTTCGATTTAAGCCACTCTGGTGTCTTCTTGTCGCAGAGCACTCCCGTCAGAGAGCGCCACTTGGACCACGCTGCACTCACGCGTGTATTGGCTTCAACGAGTAGACCGCCATCGAAGGAAAGAGCGTCATTTATATAAGTTTATTGTGTACTGGCAATACCACAACATTGAAATAGGTGGTTCAGTGGTTACTGGTGGTTGATACTAGAAGGAATGAGAGAAGTATGAAGGAATGAGAGAAGGATGGGAGATGGTAGTCCGTTATTGTCTTTGTGAGGAGGGGTTATTGGCTGTTGAAGTTATTGCGCCATGGAGGGAAGTGCAGGGAGAGCTGAGAGATGGAGTAGTGGAGAGAAGTGGACTGCAGACAGGAAACCGAACGGAACTGCCAGAATCTGCCGGCGGTGCCCGTTTATACGTACAGGAGGTGCTTTATACAGGCCAAATTGGGCGGAGGCGAGTGCTATGTAATTGGCGGCCCTGTGAGGCTCGGCACACCTCACGTTGCAGGCGCCCCGGGCTGCCTGATGAGACACCATGAATGTCTAGAATCTATCGATGATTCTAGCTAAAATGGTTCCTGAGTCTGTGTGTATGTGTGTATGAGTGCGTGAACGACTGTGACTACGTTTATTTTGGTTATATCGAGACATTAATACAAACACTACCTTGATCGTGAGGACCAGACATTGTAGGGCGAGGTGCGAATGGGAATCCGGGGCGTCTGTTGTAGGGGGGGGGGCAGCGCCCTCGACTTCAGGGACCGACGCGCCAGAGGCGCCCGGAGCGCCGAAGGCGCTGGTGACGACGGTTGCCGGTGGGGCGAGGAGGGCGAAGTTGAGAGCGATGAGCGACGACCGAAGAAGGGCCCCGGGGGCACTGGACGGCGGCTTTTATAAAGCTGCCACGCCCCCGTGACCAGCGGCGCTGGCGGCTCCGCCCCTGAAACCCCCTTGACTGCGCTGTTCGCGACAATGAATATGTAGATATCCGTGACACCTGTTGTGACCATGCCCATGTGTTTGTCGTTGGACTCGTTACAACACTTAAAACCAATTTTAATTGGCTGATTAACATAGCCCACTGAACCGATCAGCTCACATCGATCGATAACATCAATTCTGGCAAGTTTAGGTCTCCTGGTGGGGTTACTGCTCCTCCAATGCACGAAGTGAATGCCACTACAAAATAGGAATCGATACAAATACTGATCGACTTCGATTCACAGTTACCATTTTTTAGAGCAAGGCGGCATTCTTTAGCCAAAGCGGTCTTTAGGTTGCCCAGTATACCACTTTCTCTTATGTGAAGAAAATACACTGGTGCCCGGGACAATGTCAGACAATGCTATCCGACACTATGCAAGGGAGAAAACTTAGCACGCAAAAAGCTCATTGTCGCGAAGGGGTTAGCTAAATCCAAACTGGGCTAGGCATGGCGAAGGAGGTCCTCTTTCGATGGCCCTGGAAACTTAACGCATTCTGAGCCGTAACCAATGCCTTCTTGCTTACAGGCTGGTCGACAAACACCAGCATCAGTGAATCCAGCGCCTTTCTCGGTCTCCGACGTGGCGCTGATGGCAAAGCGCCGTTTTGGTGCTTTCGGCAGGCCGGTGGCGCTGACCGAAGAGCAGATACAGACAGAAGTGGTTGACCGATTCGTGAACGCTGCCAAGTTTGCTCGCGATCGCGGTTAGTTCGCGGTCTTCTCAGATGCATTCTGCTTATCAACGCCTTACAATTGAAGTATAAACTGGGCCCTAAGGCGTAGAAGTTGGGGCAGTGAGTCCCCGATAACTGATCGCCGGGGACATACGAAGGTGGCTGTTGCTCTTGTACACGAGCACGAATAACTGGCGGACGCACATCACCACAGAAGGTTTTTAGTGGATGTGAAAAATGGAAAGCTAGAGGTCACAGGAGATGTAAGACGAAAAGTCTGCACGTCAACATCAACAGCGGACGGATCTGCGTCGAGAAAAAAAGAGCAGCCTGAGGCGTAACCAAAGACAGACTTCACTCGCTGATAGCTATGGTTTGGTTTGATGAGATTCATTTCATAGGCGTCATTCATTACGAGCCGCTGCAACGCCGCGCAACCCTCACCGCATACCCTCACTGTCAGCAGTTGGGTAGACTGGCCGGCAAAATCGACGAGAACCGAACCACAACAAGTTCCAATTCCTGCACTCAACACTTGCTCACACATTGCAGGAGTACCTCGCCAGAAGCTGCTCGATTTTAGATGGGAAGTGCTGTCCCATCCACCATACAGTCCATACCTTGCGCCAACGATCTGCTATCCTTCCCTGTCGCTCTCCAGCATCATGCGAGGAAAACTGATTTCACTGATTGAGATGATAAGGATCGCTAGTTGAACTACTTGAGTCAACGCCAAGAGCGTTCTACGCTGCTGGCATCAGAATCTGCCCGAAAAGTTGAGAAGAGTGGTGGGACATGGTGGTCGTCACTCCATTTCCTAATGCGTTTTTAGCTCTTGGGAAAAAAATGCATGTCTTATGAAAGCCGCGAGAACGTTCCATATAACCTAATGTCTCAACTTAGCTCATGCAACGGTTGTATCCGATTCTTTATCTCTGCTTTCTCTAGGATATGATGGTGTTCAGCTTCATGCCGCTCACGGTTACCTGCTTTCATCGTTCTTGTCGCCAACTACAAACACTCGCACGGATAAGTACGGAGGATCCACTGAGAATAGGATGAGGATCATCCGAGAGATCTACGAAGCAGTCAGGTAGCCTACACTTCATTAATCTTATAAGATACAATTTTTGCTGAGGGGTAACATTCAGGAAGGAAACTGTTAAGTCGTCGGGATTTCTAGTCGGGATCAAGACAAACTCGGTCGAGTTTCAAGACCGTGGCTTGGGTATTGAAGATGCGAAGGCGTTCTGTGGAATGATGGAGGTGAGCGAGTCTCGCTGAAGCATGTATGACCTCAACTCTACGAACATTGTTGGTCCTCTTCAGAAGTGCGGCTTCGATTTTGTGGAACTGTCCGGTGGAAGCCTGGAGCGACCGGCTTTCCAGCACATGCGTGATTCTACCAGGGAGCGAGAGGCATTCTTCCTTGAGTTTGCCAAGCAGGTCAGATATTTTCGGTTGGTTTTGATTAAATCCAGTCCCCCATTTGGCATAATTGTGTATTGGAGACCAACATTTGGCTGGCAGAAATACCAGTCATCGATTAAAGTTGTATGTTCCATGTATAATGGCGAATGCAATGCACCATTTTCGTTTTAAACTAGGCACTTTTCATGTTAATATAGACATATATTGATTAGAAACAGAGCACCTTATTATATGTATCACACACCTGTCGCCTCGTTGATCTTCGAGTTGCTCTAGCTTGCACGAGCATTCGGCCCTGCCGAGTGCCAATGTCGCCCATTCGACAGCGTCCCTGCCTTCGGAAGTCGTTGGAGCGGAGCTCATTTACGTGAATCGTGTCGCTCCTAGCACCACCCTCTCGATTATACGTTGCGCGACGCTGATCGGGTGTTCATCCTGCTTTCGTATGGCCCAGGTCTCACTATGTCAGCGCAGGAGGAACAGTGGAGTCGAATAGGTGGGCACGGAGTCGGACGTATTCGTCTTCTTCGCTACTTTTTCGACGCTCTTGAAAGCTCCCCATGCCGCTCTTTTCCTCCTGCTCAGCTCTGGTGCTAGGTCGTTGGCCATGTTGACTTCGCGACCCAGATACACATAGCTGGAGCATTGGAGATGTTCGTTCCGTTGATCGAGAATGGGGCATCAGAAACCCATCCGTTCCTCATGAACATCGTCTTCGTAAGATTCAGCTGCAGTCCAACGTTCCCACATACACGATCGAAGTCGGCCAGCATTCGCTCCGCCTGGCTGATGCTCGGTGTTATGAGCACGATGTCGTCAGCGAAGCGAAGATGATGTAGTTGCCGGCCGTCGACCTTCACTCCCATGTCTTCCCATTCTAGTTCGCGCATGACGTTTGAAGAGTGGCGCTGAAGAGCTTCGGGGATATGGTATCCCCTTGTCGAACCCCTCTCTTCACGTCAATGACGA
>CANDYH010000836.1:0-16024 GCA_947396885.1 Heligmosomoides polygyrus polygyrus | reverse complement strand
AACTTGGTTATAACATAACTCTTTATGGAAGAGCCCTATTTCAGGTTCCCAGAGATGTTTGCTGAGCTAGAATTGGAAGAAGAAAGGTGTGGTAATTGACAGTTTTGGACTATCACTTTGTTCTCTGGAGGAAGTACTTCAGAGGTGAGCGTTTTATATGGAAACCGTAAACCAGTTTTATATAAATTAAGGCGCTTTATTTAGAGTTAGTGAAATTGTAAAAAGTAGTAGAGATCCAGCCGTGGAACTTGAAGAATACAGCGAAGACTGCGAAGTTATCAAAAGTATGTGGTTCCCGCTATGGTGAAACAGGATTTTATCAAAGTGTACAGGATGAGTTTTGGAGAGCAACGAGAAAAATTTTGAACTTCTCCGTGCTCGTCGCATCGTCCATTTCTCTTCAAGGAAGCGCGACGGCGATCAGGACCAACGCTAAACACCACGCGCGACGCGAAGAAGTATGCTGTGCCCGCGCTGGGCGCGGGAAGCCATCGCGCATGCCGACCGCCACTATTGCGACTGCCGCGGAGGAAGTTTTCTTTGACAATTCGACTGCTCGCGTCGGAATAGCCATGAACTGAGCGCGCGAGGGCATCGCGGCGATGGAAGTATGCCCCGGCCTTACCTGCCGCGAAGGCACCGAATCGGCACGAAATCAGCGGCAGAGGCAATAATGATGTGAAACATTATTGCTACTGCCGCTCAAGCGGCACCACGGCCGCCGCTCACCGCCTGCGGCGAGCTCTGCGTTCCTGCATTTATGTGTCTGCGACATTTTCTGTTGGCAAACTTTGTTTTTAATAGGAAGATAGGACACCAAGACCTAGCTTGACAGCGATTGCGCGAAATTGCGATAGGTCATTTTCGAGTTATCGCGGTGTTGATCGTGTACTCTTCATCACCACCTCTGCTGAAGGACACGACGAGATCTTAGCGTGGCACAGTGGAACTATGAAGAGCACGTTACGGTAGCCTCCACGTGGCTATGCGAGGGTAATGAACGATGCCTTAGATAGCAACACTAACTACTTACCCTTAGATGATGTGATGATTACGTTGGTTATCCTGCTCGTTTTCCTTCGTACAGGCGCCTTCCTTCGAGCACTACAACAACTATATTATATTTTTCATAAGAGACTACTCTATACGGCATTTTCCACAACACTGATCATTACCCAGGTGAGCACCTTTCATATAAGTTCAACGTCGGATCAGGGTTAGCGAAGCGCTTCGTATAACTGCAGGAAATAATAATGATATTTGATTTCGCCAAATAATGATAATTGATTTCGCCAATACTTAGGCAATCGGTTACGTTCACCTGCTCAAGGGAATGCTACAGTGACTATTGTGAAAGTCCTTTTATCTTCTAAGAAGATATTCCGAGCAACAGCCCGATGATGTTTACCGTTACTCCGCCAATGACTAAGTAGTTGAACTTCAGCAATATTTTTGACAATTTATTGAAAATGTACTAACATCTATGGGAGACATGATATAATCTTATTGATATTCAATTAGAAATGAACAAAGTGTAGACATATTTTAGAATGAACAGAACGCTAAACGCTTTACTTAGTTGATGCCTAGTTTATCAGGCTTGCCTTTAGAATGCGCCGTGCACCATGTGTATAGCACCTACTTCCGCTTATTAAAAAGCCGTATTGCTCCAGACTATTTCGAAGACTTTTAGCCGTCGTGCGAGTTAGGGGTCTGTAGAATATAAATATACCAGACTTTTTCAATAAACCTGGTTGGGGCTTCCCCGCCATATCTCGAAAATACAAAGCTTTGACCGCAACGGTTCTTCTTTTCCTTTTGGGCTCATATCTTCACGACAGAAAAAGCTGCTCTCGCTTATTATGTAGGACGTAGAGCACAGCACGATGTCTGAATTGTATAACATTTAGAGCTTGCGTCACGTTTTCTGAATGCACACTCACGTTGGGCGACGTCTTCTGAATTCCAACGCTCCCTGGATGACGCCTGCAGTGCGAGTTCTGAATCCTGACGAACGTTGCACTATGCGACAAAAAAGAGATTGTGTTATGCCGTCGTTCATGACGTTCGCGATTTTTATTCGACTGATTGGTGACGCCATTTCTCCGATCAAACACTTGGTCGGGATGGACACCAGCTGTCTTTAAGTCCACATGCAACGTATCGAACTAATGTTGCTCGGACATCTTCTGGCCGTTTTCCACGAACTCCAAGATTCAGGTCAATCTTACAAACGGTGGACGTGAGTGACGGTGAGCGCGAAGGACGCGGCCATACCATCGTAGACGGGCTTCGCGACATCCCGGATACGTCCATCGACAATTCGCTCAAAGATTTTCATGGTGTGCGAAAGAAGGCGAATTGGACGGTAATTAGCGCAGTCCGCAGGACTGCCCTTCTTCTTCCAAATCGGGATGGTCGTGCTTTGCTGCCAGCTCTCGGGCGCTTTCTTCTCAGCAACAACCTGATTGAAGAACTCTGCCAGCCGCTCAGCAGGGCACCAGCCCTTCGACTTACCTAAGGTCGGCTGGCAGGTCATCGGGACCAGTGGCTTTGCCTGACTTCATCTTTCTTAGGGCTGCTTTAGTTTCGCTAACTATGATCTTCTGAACAGAACCATATACAGGCAATGCAAAAGGAACAGCAGGATATCCAAATACTACGTTCGAGATTTCCTCAAACTATTCGGACTTCACAGCCTTCTTGCGATCCATCAGAAGATGACCGTTATCGTAGTTAATGCCAAAGAACTTTTCGATGCCTTCTGCTTGGCGATAGCGAGCTTAGACGAGTCGGTAAAGATGGCGCCCACCAGCACGCATCTCCAGTTTTTCGCTCACATCAGCGTAGTGTGCTGCTTTAGCAGCGGTCACTGCCTTCTTTGCCGCTTTCCGCGCTTCTCGATAATTCCGCAAATTACAGACTGTTTTGTCACCGATAAATGCGCATAGACCCGTTTCTTTTCTCGGACTCTCTCTCTCTCTCTCTGACATCTTCACTCCACAGCCATTCCTGATTGTGGACCCAGCGTCGTCCAGGCTTCGATGTGCCGAGTTCGAGGCGTGCAGCCCAAGTTATCGCATCGGTAGCATCCTTCCAAGTTTCGACGTTGTCACCGTCGGCAACCGAATGCGAGAAATAACTGCGGCTTCCTTCTCTTTCAGTCGCCACCATTAGATTCTAGCCAACCCGCATCTCTCGGCATGTTCACACCTCGAAGGTGTAATCTTCAGCGAGCAAATCAGTGGACGGTGTTGCATGGCAACCGTCCCATACGGCACGGTCCGCGTCTGTGACAAGGCCCTGGTCGCGACGCCTAACAGGGACATAGCCAATCTGCGTTTTGGGGTACCGCTATAAAACGAGATGAGGTGAGATTCACGCTTTCCAAATTTGGTGTTCACGATGGTGAAGTCATGTAAGTGCGCATACTCAAGTATACGTTCACCATCGGCGTTGCCTGACCCGTAGCCAGCCATGACCATTAGAGCTGCACCCGTCTTTCGCTGCTCCAACGTGATCATTAAGGTCAACTTTCAGAACAATCATATCCGGTGACGGCACTTCCGCTGTCTTCTCAACGAGCAGGGACCAGAACTCGTCCTTGGTTTGCTCGGAGCAAACTGTCTGCGGAGCATTCGCGGAAAAGAATGACATCGTCGCTCTTATACCGCACAACAATCTTCATCAAGCGGTCATCGAAACGTTCTACGCTTGCAATCGCGTCATGGAAACACTCGGAGACGATCACATCGACACCACTGGTGGTCCTGGGACTGCCGCACAGATCAACCTTGAAGCGATGGCCAATGTCCCCAGACTTGCAGCAGAACCACCTCGTCTCCTGCACTGCACAGAAATCTACCTTTTTCGCTTCACTGTTTTTAACGTACCCACATTCAACGTTGCTATGCGGGTCTTGCCTACGTTAATTTACCTAATTTTAATTTTTGGGTTGGCTCAGTTGCCCATCGAAGCCGTCGTCGCATCATGGACCCTCGCATACTTTTCACACTCACCGGCTCTGCGAGTGCCCGTCGGTTCCCATAGACGCCGTAGCATTATCTCGAGAACTCTGAAACGTCAACGACCATATGATATGGCACAGAAGACTTTCGTAGGCCGGCCTGTCACTAGAGCTTGTCGCTTGTATTCCACTGTCCGCGTTTGGCTCGGCTCCAAAAACAAGCATTTTCCAATGGCACCACGTAGAGAAACGGACATCGCCACCAGTTTTAACCTCTAGACGATACAACAAAAAACAATAGAACGTCTTTTTGATGCTTAACGTAGGCAGCACTCACACTATAAACCAAACAAAAATCGAGACGAGCTTTTCGAGAGCATGGCTCAATCTCGTCTTTCAATGCGCTAAACAATTATTTCTTTGTTGCAATTTTTCGCAAAGAAAACATTCTATAAATTGATTACGCTTATTCGGGCAGCAGAACTAAACAATTTCAAATCCTCAATCTATACCAATTCGCCCCTGAGCAAAAAACTGTTGGAACCATCTTGGAGAGCACGTAGTTTAACATGAAGGAAGCCCATTTCGGTTTGGAAGACATTCACTTTGATCTCATATGCATCAAGTTTCTTTAGAAAAGTGACAAATTTGGCATGAAAGCGTCCAGTTAGAAGTGAAAATGGTACTGAGTTGATCGAAAAGTCTCACAGCACTAGCACAACAATATTACAATACAATACGATATAATACAGTATACAAAAACTCAGTCTATATTTCCCATCCAAGTCTAAGATCCTGCCCCATCTTTAAGGCAGCCTTTCAATTGCTTTTCGCCAAAATCCCGAGGGCTGTGAAGAAAGGAATTCAGAAACCTTCATTTCCATTTGACGTCGATCATCGAACTCTCCACTTCAAAGACCCTGCTTCAGAGCTCTGAACAGGTGATAGCCAGAAGGAGCGAGGTCTGGAGAGTACGATGGATGGGGCAGAACTTCCCAGCCTAACTCCTGGATTCTCTAGCGACTCACTTTTGCGACATGAGGACGCGCGTTGTCGTGCAGCGCAGCAGGTAGACATTTTCCCGTTCTGGACGTTTTTGGCGCATGGCTCGGCCAAGCTCCCGAGCTGGGTCGCGTAAACAGATGCTGTGACTGTGGTCTCACTACCCAGTAACTCCCAGTAAAGCATGCCTTCTGAGGCCCACCAGCAACACAGAAGAGCCTTCTTTTCGTGGTGTCCACGTTTCGGTTGTCATGGAGTCGGTTCTCCACCTGGAGCCATGAGCTCATGTGGGTGTGGTTAACATAAAGAACCAGCTTTCATTACCAGTGACAATGCCCTTCAGAAAGTCCTTTTTGTGCGGGCGAAGAAGCAGCGACTCAGCAACACTGATTCAGCATGCCTTGTCAGAGTCCCGTAGCTCATGGGGTATCCATGACGACAAAACATTGCGGTACCCAAAGATCTCCAGCTGCCTCACGACAGTGCTTTGCGTACATCCGAGTGTCGCCGCAATTTGCGATGGTTGAATTTTGCTTCACCTTGAGTGCTTCACGCAAGCTGTCTTCTCCCACAACAGAGGGGCGTCCAGAACGAGGTTGATCTTCGAGAGAGATATCTCCAGTCTTGAAGCGCTGATACCAACGGACCACTGTGGAATAGTGGATGACTTCCTCTTTCAATGCAGCGCAGCTGTTGGAGGCTGCAGTCCTTGCGGAATGGCTTTGTAGAAATTCGTAGTAGACGATAAGCAGTGGGATGCTGCTGACATTGTTGATCGTTGACATTGTTGCTGTATTCGTACTCGACGAGGCCTTATATAGTATGCTTGAGGAAGCTTCGAGAATGTAAAGTGACGCCACCACATAAGATCAATACTGCAAGAGCTTTACCAAATTTAACAGGCAGTAGCGTAAAGTGTTGCAAGACTTTTTGATCAACCGAATATATATGCACTGTGCTTGACGCACTCCCAGGAGACGTCTGGCAGACTAGAGTATCAACTAAGTTGGGCGGCCGGAGATTTCAAACATGATTCTTCAAAGCCTCCCAGTTAGTCTTGAAGCTTCCACTTCTTCCAATTATTGATCATATAAGCACAGTGGAAATGCTTTCTTCCACTCGATTCTTTTCCACGATTCTATATGAATAATGCAGGTACACTCTAGAAACATGCCGGTAATGTAGAGCGTTAGCAAAGTACTTCCCGCTAAGAGACTACGGAAGCGTGAATGGCCTGGGACGTGAATAGCCTAAGGTTCAAAAATCGTAGAAGCCTGCTCCAGTTATTTTTAGAGCGCCAGTGGTAAAACTGCGGTGATCTCCTAAAGCTGCATGTATGGTTGTGTAGATCTCAAAGAAAGGGACTGGATGATATGTAACTTTCCGCAAAAAAGGCTTGAACTTGAGGAGCTATGAGCATACCACGGTTTGCGAAGGATTAATTCGCGCAACGCATTCTTTTACCCCACGACGCGATCGGTATTACAAAGTAGTTAGAAACTCAGAGCATGCAGTTTACAAAATCATTTACTTATTAAAAGCGCGAATACGATTCACCCATGGAAACCCAAAGGAAGTAGGAAAAACAAGAATAGAACGCTATCACACGTTAGACAACGACAATTAAATTTGGGAACTTCAACAAGCAATGGTTCTACTGCAAACATGTGTGACATTGTCATTATGTGGTGGCTCTACCAAGAAGCAAGTTTAGCTTCGTAAGAGTTCCGTAAGTTAGGAAATCTGTCCTAAGTCGTGAATACATGTTTCACTGTTCACTGCTATTACGAGCTGTGGGGAATTTTATTGATCACATGCTTTATTTCATTACTTGTTCTTCCTTTGTAACCTGTCTTAAGTCACCCTTCTTGTTTAGGTCATTGTTAGCTTTGTTGTTCTCCACGTATGCTTAGTCTAATTTAATAGATACAAAACACTAGCATACTTTGCAACTTATACACTCACGAGGAAGGTCAAAGAGGTCACCGTAGAGTTTCTCAAAGCGACCTATATAGGGTTGTAGGGCGTTGTCTGGGAAGCACCATAGTGGTTTCCATATTTCCTGCGGACCTCTAGGTAGGTGAAAAATGGCAAAAAATGTACCGCTTCAATGCGGGTCGATAACGCAAAGCTGACGCCTGGAATACCCTTGTCGTGCCCACAGATAGTCCTGCAGGAAAACCACACCGCCGGAATCAAACCCTCGAGCTCTCTCCCGCAAGCCCACCACGCTAACCACTCGGCCATTCAGTCGCTAGCGCCCTAAAGGCGCGCGCCTCATGTGAATGCGCCGTCTCGCTTCAATTAAGATTTAATCAATTCCTAGGTTCTAGCAATGACTGAAGCTCCAAACCTTCCTCTTCAGCATTTGTTCCGCTTCGTCGTGGGGTCCGCTCTTCTTGTGTCGTGACGTAACCATTCTCGATCCTGTGCTTGATCAGGGTGGAAGCCAGTTACTTTCATGTCCATGTGTAACGTATCCGAACAACGCTACTTCGGGCGTTCTCTAGGCCGCTTTCCTAACACTTCCAACTCAAGGCCTATCTTGCGTACGCTGTCTTCTTTCCCATGCAAAACGCGGCCGTACCATCGCAAGCGAGCTTGGCGCATCTTGTCCGCTATCGGCACGACACCGAACAACTTCCTTAGTCACAGGCCAACACTCAGCGCCGTACATCGCTACCGGCCGCACGATGCCTCTGTAAATCTTCGACTTCAGGTGCTCTGGTATCTTCCTATCGCAGAGCACGCTAGTCAGCGAACGCCACTTGGACCAAGCTGCACTCAGGCGTGAGTTCACTTCAACCTCAGGCCGCCGGCAGACGGTAATGCTGGTCTCAAGTATTTAAACACCGAAGTGCGTGCAAGTTCAGCACCGTTGATCTTAATGGAGCCGGACTCGTTCGCGTCAATCGTTAGGTACTCGATCTTCTTGACATTCAATTTGAGTCCGAACCTCGCCAGACGGTCGCACCAAGCTTGCACCTGCCGCTCGAGATCGTCTTTCTCTTCGCAAGCGTGCATCACGTCATCAGCATAAAGCAGCGTCCATGGAACAGGCTGCTGAAGATCTCGCGTAATGGCATCCATGACGACAACAAAGAGGAGTGGAGAAAGCGCAGAACCCTGGTGCACACCAACAGAGATGGGAAACTCCATTGAGGTTCCAGCTGCAGCTTGCTCTCTACTCTTTGGGCAGGAATAGAGCATCCGCACCCACTCTTTGAGTTCCTCAGGTACGTTGTGTTGTCGCAAGGCGTACCATACAAGCTCACGCGGTACGCGGTCGAAGGCCTTCTCCAAGTCGAGAGGGCGATATCTACCGGCTTCTGTCTCTCGCGATGATTTTCCACCAGGAGGCGGGCGGCGGTCCCACAACCAGACTTCATGCTGTGCGAAAGCAAGCGAATCGGACGGTAATTGAAGCAGTCCGCAGGACTGCCCTTCTTCTTCCAAATCGGAATCGTCGTACTGTTGTGCCAACACTCCGGTACTTTCTTCTTCCTTACTACCTGGTTGAAGAACTTAGCCAACCACTTAGCAGGACACCAGCGCTTCAACTTCCAAACATCGACTGCCAGATCATCCGGACCTGTCGCCTTACCGGGCTTCATCTTCTTTAGAACCGCTTCTTTTTCCTCCATGGTGATCTTGTGAACGGGATCGTGAACAGAAGCCACAAAAGGGATCGCCGTATGAGGAAATTCCATAGCGGAAATTTCCTCTAAGTAATCACGCCATCGCTTTAGCGCCTTTTTGCTGTCAGAAGTTGGCCGCTCTCATCATTGATGCCAACGAATTTTTCAACATCCTCGGTTTGGCGATGACGGGACTTAGCAAGTCGGTACAAATACCGCTCACCATCGCGTGACTCGCGCTTTCGGTAGACATCACCATAATGAGTGGCTTTCGCAACAGCCACGGCTTTCTTTGCAGCCGTCTTCGCCTTCTGATACTCCTGCCAGTTGTCGGCTGTTCTGTCGCCGAGAAACACATGATGCAGCGACTTCTTCTCTCGAACCTTCGCTTTCACATCGTCTGTCCACAGCCATGTTTGCTTGTCGACTTTGCGTCGTCCAGGCTTCGTAGTGCCGAGTTCCGCCTCTGCAGCTTGGCGTATCGCGTCGGTTGCTTTCTTCAAAGTTTCATCGACAGTCGTGACTGTCGGCAAGCGTACGCGAGAAATCACAGCTGCTCCCTTCTCTTTCATTCGCCACCACTTGATTCTAGCTGCACCGCATCGCCCGATCTGCTTCAGCCTCGAAGGGGCGATCTTTAGGGTGCAGATCAGCGGTAGATGCTGTGAGGCTACCGTCTCATACGGCACGACCTTCGCATCTGTGTCACGATCCTTCACAAGCACAAAGTCCATCTGAGACTTGGAGCCGCACTATAAGATGAGATGAGGTGGGAGTCGCGTTTTCGAAAGACGGTGTTCACAATGGTGAGGCTATGCGATTCCGCATACTCAAGAATACGCTCACCATCGGGGTTACGAGATCCGTATCCGAAACCACCATGACAGCTGTACCTGTCCTTCGCAGCACCTACCTGCCCGTTAAAGTCACCAGCGACTATGATGACATCTCTCGACGGTACCTCTGCTGTCTTCTCATCAAGCAGGTTCCAAAACTCATCCTTGGCTTGATCGGAGCAGCCATTCTGCGGAGCATACGCAGAGAAGAAATGATTGAGTCGCTCCTCAGCGGCGATAATGATCTTCATCAATTGACCGTCAAAGCGCTCGACGCTTACAATCGAGTCACGAAATCGTTCGGAGATGATTATTCCTTCACCACTGGTGGTCCTGGGACTTCCACATAGAAAGGGCTTGAAGCCACGTCCTATGTCCCTTGACTTGCGGCAGGCCAAGGCTCACCTCCTCTCCTGCATCGCACAGAAATCAACTCTCCTTCGCTTCAGTGCTTCGACTAAGTCCCACGAGCGGCTCGTCAACGTACCCACATTCAGCGTAGACACGCGGATCCTGCTTACATTACGGGACTTTCGGACTAGCTCAGTTGCCCCCCGATGCCATCCTCGCATCAGGGACCCTCGCATACTTTCTACACTCGCGGGGCTCCGCGAGTGCGCGTCGGCTCCCGCGGACGCCGTAGCACTATCTCGAGAAACTTGAACTGTCACACATCATGCGATGTGACATGGGTCTTCGTAGGCCGGCCTGTCACAAGGGCCTTTCGCCTGCATTCGAATGCCCTGATTATCTTACCTCGCAGAGCGAGCGGTTTCCAGTGGCACCACGTGGAGGAACGGACATCGCCACCCAGACAACGCCCTACAAACCTGTATAGGTCGCTTTGAGAAACTCCACGGTGACCTTTTGGCCTTCCTCATCAGTTGGAGTGCAACTTGTACACTCAGTTCGAGCTTTCCTCTGGCGCATTTCGTCAGTTTCCCCTCTAAGAGTACTTCTGTTTCGTTGTTCAGCTCTTTGATGAGAATTTTAAACATCACTATAGTCTACACTTTTTCGCCTGTTTACTAGAGTATGCAGACCAAATAGTTCAGATCTCTGAGGCCCGTTAGGAATCATGAAGTAGCTCACCGGGAAGCATCTGCTCATCAGCTTCCTGGTGACGCTGCTCTGGATGACTTCAAAAAGATCTATATCCTTCTTTCTGAATGGATTAAAGACCGTTGTTTCCGACTCTACAATTGGCCCCACATAAGTGGGTCTTGTAGACACGGATGCAAACTTCTGGAACATTTAACTTCTGGGCTCGGAATCGGTTATACACGCGTAATTTGCTTTCTTACTAGAAGGCTACAGTGCTTGCTGAAGGAAAAATGCCTCGTAATTATGGAACCCAGCTCCCGAGCGTTTTCAACTCCGACTAAAAACTGACCAGTGATTGCATAATTGGGGATGTCAAGATGGCTTCTTGATCTAATCGTAAGAAAATGAGATCTTTCCGCTGCAAGAGGCAACTCCCTTTCTTTGCCCAGCAACTGATGTAATGACCTGCTGCCTGAAATGTAATTCAATCTATTGGGCTCGGTAGCCTTACAGACCTTGATGTTGTCGACGAAAATTCTTGACATATATTAACTGCCCTAACTCGGTTACCAGTCGGGAATTTTACCCCGACTGGTAACCGAGTTAGGGCAGTTAATATAAAGGATAAAGGATAAAGGACGGCGTTACTCAATCCCTTCTGGGATGCGCCAGCGCATTCTACTTCTACGGGATGTCGTGGAGGCGACATGAATGCGTATTTGGCCATACAATGACTTGCGGTGGCCAGCCGATAAACAAGTCAGCGCTCTATCCTTCCCAGACAAGTCTGGTACCAATTCACCGACCCCGGAGGGATGGAAGGCTTGGTTGGCCTCGGCGGGAAATCCGAACCAGGAACCTGGTATCGGGTGCACGCGACAGTCGCGCCTCCTCCGACTGCGCTACACGCGCCCTAAACTTACCTGGCTGGGGGGCTCTCGCGATCAGTTAATATATGTACATTAAAAACAACAGCGAAGACATCACTCACCCTTAGGCTACACCAATAAATGTAGTGAAACCATAGGGTAGTTGTTCTTAATCCAAACGTGATAACTCCTATCTAGTAAGTACTGTCCGGTGCACGTGATGATCCTGGGATGTATTGCTACCACTTCCATTTTTACCATCAACCTTTCTAGCAGGACTTTATCAAAAGCCTTAGAAAAATTAAAGTACACTTCATCTGTGAGATTCCTTTCTTCCCCAAAAATTGGCATGGTATACCCTACAACAATCTGATTATTGCCCAGAGTCGAAATCAAAAGAAGTAATCATGTTTGAAAGTCTTCAGGTGTCTGAAGTCGTGAGCGTTAGGAGTGAAAAGTTAAAATGTTAATAGCAGTATCGTTTGTTGAGTTTATGATCTCTAGACTTGATGTGGTAATGCTTGATTTCGCCAGCGTAAATTTCAATAGTCAAAAATTTTCCAGAACTTTTATGTGACTATAGGAAAGTTTCAGATAGTCGTACCGCTGGTAATTGCAGCAACAATAGCGACACAAGCTGCTTCTAGTGAGCCTACTCGTTATACAAGTAAGGCATTTCCACCATTATTAGCAAAAGATTCCCGCAATCGGCAAATAGATCAAACGCGAGAATAAATTGGAAATATAGTTCCTGATCTCTCCTTCAATCGCATGAAGAAAGGTCGTTTTCTTATTTACGATCCTTATAATGAGACAAGCACAAGAGGGATTGTGGAAAGATATTTGATGAAATATCCTCACATAAAGGTAAATATTTTTCTTTTTCCAATAAACCTTTCAGCGCTGGAATAGGAAATCAAAATTTTTCTTGCACAGTATGATTATAATTGAGTGGTGTTTTCTACGGTGACACAGAGGAGCGGGTGTGTAACGTTATACGAATGCATATCTTCAAGGGTTTAGCGTCAAATTCAGAACATAAAGGCTGCGAAAGTGCGCGACAGGTCGACTGCGCTTGAGCAATCCAACACCAAGATAATTGGCAATTTCGCAACCGTTTAGAAGAATCGGTCTTCAAATCTGATGTGCGGAAAATCGCTCAAATGCACAACTGAAGAGTTAGTTATTACTATTAATGGCTCGAATCCAGCTCACACCGTAACAGTGAAATTTTCAGAGCAAAGTTTCAAGGTTGTTTGCATCGACACAAATGCACCTGTTATGCATGTGTTTAAAATCATCGGCGCGTTTTTCCAAAAGCTTACACACAAAGATTTCACAAACAACAACGATCGCTCTATCGCATAAGCAAATGGTGAGAAATGTGGGGTAGAATGTACTCATTCTTATTGAACATCACCTGGGCAGCGGTAGCAAATTTAAAATTCAGTATCCTTATCAAGACACGATGCGACACATCCCAGCAGGCTCTTACATTTCCTAGGCGAGTAGTCTTTGAAGCAATTTTCAGCGATTTACTTCATGTTGACGTAAATCGAGTTACTTTCGGTTCAATCCCAATGAGGGGAGGACACTCCATACTCACGTTGAAACACTACATAGAGATGAATGCTTGTAAAATAACATGCCTACCTGTACCCCTACTGTGACTACTGCAGTCTTCCTCCTGAAATAAAGAGGAAATTTAGACGAAAAAACGTTGGACGAAAAGACGAGAAAAGGTCGGGTCGACAGGCTCACCGTAGCGATTCGTACAGGGATAGCCGTACAGTGGCCGTGGGTCGATACGTGGAGCCCGTAGACATCCCTGTACGTATCGCTACGGTGAACCTGTCGACGCGCACACATGCGTTCCGGCCCGAGGCCGCCGTGCCCCCCCCCCTCATTGGAATTGAACCTTACCTTCTTTAGGCCGATCAAAGACAATACCTAGATGGTTCCAGATTACTGAAAGGCCAGGGATGGTCTTCTAGAAGGACATGATTCGCTTTCAAACAAGTTGTCTTTCTGGTGATAATTTTCCGTGTCCTCTTAATTGGTTAAAACTTGATGGACGGTAATCAGCGGAAGGTGCTTTGCTGCTTGTGCGATGTATGTACAATAGGTGCATCCACTAAGGAATAGGTAGGAGAAAGGGCATAATTGTTGTGACACCCACAGGCTGTCCAACGACCCGAAGCACTCTAAGTGGAATTACGAATCCTCCATCATTTTGCACAACTGCAAGAAGCCATTTATTTGCTGTTCTGTTACCTTCTATTGTGAGTGGACATTTCACGACGACGGAGACCGCATGCACTGTAAAAGAAATCGTTTTATAAGCTTCGGTATTGATTTTTGATGAAGAATTTGCATCTAAAAATTATAGGGGTCACTGGTCACTTTTAAACGAATGCTCCATTATAACATTCCCGGCTCCGATTAGAAGAACCATCATCGCGAATTAGAACATACTTGACGGTCTGCTAGCAGCTGCCAAGTCTGGTGGTATAGTTGAATAGGAGATGAAAACCTTCAATAATAAGGTGATACTCTTCAGAAACTTTTCAAAACAAGAACGGGAACGCTTGTGTCCCTCCCGCGTTTTGCTGACATTTTCAGAACTAAACAGTATCTATTAGGTTGTGGGCATTTGTCATTTCTCTGCCATTGTCATTTCTTGGATCATGTAATTTTACTGTTTAACAAGCGTTTCCGGTATTTCTTTGGCCAAACTTTCGTTCCGATTCGTTGACCGTCTTGAAGAATTTTTTAGATGATCGAGCAAAAGTATCGAGTTCGGGTTTGCTTGCTGTACGACTTCAAGCAAGGAAGAACTGCAGCAGGATCCCACTGTATCTTCTCTGAAGGATTTGGTAACGAAGTTCCATCATTACGTCCATGCCAGGGATGGTTTCGAGGTTCAGAGACGATGATGAAAGCCTTGAAGACGAAGAACATTAACGGCGTTCTGAAGTTGTGGATAGCCAAGAACAAAAGGATGCTGTCGAGCCGGATGCAACACAAACTACTCATGAGCTCGCCCAGAGGTTCGATTTTCACCACTCTACCATTGTCGATCATTTGCATGCAATCGGGAAGTGAAATCAGTGTGGAAATGGGTGCCACATCAGCTCAGCGACACAAACAAGGCAGCACGAGTCGCCATCGCTGGAACTCTCATCCGCAAAACCAAAAACAGTGGTTTCTATGACTCCTTCGTGACATCTGATGAGAGTTGGATCCACCACGGCAATACCACACGGAAGCAGCAATGGTTGAGCTCAGATGATGTTCAGAAGACAACGATGAAGCCTGACATTCGCGGAAAAAGCCATGTTCCGTGCTTGGTGGAATAGTATAGGTCTGGTGCATTTTCAGGTGCTGCATCGAATTCAATACAGCAGAGCTTTGCAAAGAACAACTGAGCCGCCTGGACCAAGCACCGCCTTAACAACGAGGGAACAACTGTGAAATTCCCCCATGACAGCGCTCGACCGCACGCCACAAATATCAAGCTGGAAAAAATGAGGAATTGAGCTGGGAACTTCAGCCTCACCCGCCTTATAGCTCAGACCTTCCGCCATCAGGCACGATCTTTTCCGGCCAGTGCATGACGCCTTTTCGGAGAAAAAACTCAAGAACCGTGACACCGTGACGACGTCGAAATATGGGTGTCCAACTTTCTCGAATCGCAGCCACCGGACCTCTTCAAGAAACGCATCCATCCTTTGCGAGAACGTTGGCGACATATCATTGATAATTACAGATATTACCTAGTGTGCTGAGGTGTAGTCAATATTTTCTTGTAGAGATTTTTTTGAGCGAAAACGACATTTATAACTGGACAGCCTAATAGCTAAGTATGTATCTTGTTAAATTCTTACAAGTAATGCAGACTAAATGCTGAACCGTAGGCGAAAGCAGATTTGTTTCTGTTTGAATGTGACCTCTCAAATCCGCCATCATTTTCGGACCGACGTCAAACAATTTAGTAAAAAATGCATTCTAACCAGCGATTGATTAAATGCAGTCGCTCAGCGATGGAGCCGAGTGGTGAAGAAGGACATGATAACATCGATAATGCGAGACGCTTGTGGAATCGTCGGCTTCTCCTTCTTTCACGGTCAATATTGAGCCCTGCTATATGGTGCTACAATTAAGGTAGAGGTGGGAAGAAATTGTGGAGCGGACACTCAGAGAATCGCAATGATAGAGCGGTAGCGAGCAAACAGCCCAGGATCGGGACAGAGAGTGAGTTAGACCTATGTTATACTTCGGCGATGCTGTTGCCGGCGACGACGGCGGCAGTGTTACGCGGGCTGCTACGCACTGCGTACGTCGGCGAAGTATAACATAGGCCTAAGCTGAGCTCCTAGCTGGTCTAACAACGGAATGGTCCAGAGCGTATGTCTGAACCCTTCAATTAGTATAAAAATGTGTTTCCTTTTTGCCAAGTTGTTAAACCCAAGGAGAAGGGGGCCCTTGAAGTTATTAGGTTGGTGAAAAGTCTTGCACCGAAAACTTTGAAAATTTTTCAAGATGTAACAGGAACTTCCAAGGACTGTTTGGCGCGACATATAATACAGTACCGTCGGTAAGCGTTCGCCAAAACGCGGCCGGCGGCGGATTAATCCGCGGTTTCCGCCGCTTTGCCATAACTCTCTT
>CANDYH010000835.1:0-30934 GCA_947396885.1 Heligmosomoides polygyrus polygyrus | reverse complement strand
CCTGATGCCCAGGCTGACATTAATTTCCGCCTTTTCGCAGATGATGTGTTCAAGGTGTTTAGTCGCTATCGACTACAGCGTACAAAAAACAACCTCACTAAGGCACAGATCTGCGGAATAAAGGAAGTTCGCGACCTCGTAAGGTCGAAAACAATAAGGCTGTCAGTCATCGATAAGGGTGGGGAATTCGTCGTCATTCCCCGACACATAGATGTGTCAATAACGGAACACCACCTTCGGGATGGGTCTCTCTATTGTCCATCCTCCGCAAAGGAGTTTCAGGGCCAGTGCCGAAGGTTAAATAGAACGTGGGTATCATTGGCAAAAGCAGCTGGGATTAGCTCACAAACAATAGCGCGCCTTAAAATTGAATCCCCGCAGTGCCCAGTCCTTTATCTGCTCATAAAGACGCACAAGCTTCCGTCATCGAGCAGTATAGAATCGCTGGCACCCTCCGATATCAAGGTGCGTCCAATAATTAGCTGCGTTGGGGGACCTACCGATAGAATAGCGTGGTTCATAAACCTGGTTTTGGCACAATTACTCAGGTTCATACCGGCTCATTTGAGCAACACCCAGATGTTCCTGGAACATCTGCATTCTGCAAGAACGGACCCCACTTGCGTCATGGAATCCTTTGATGTAGCAGCCTTGTATACCAATGTCAGCAACGAGTGCGCCATGGAAGCAATATTCGAGCTTCTAGCGCAGCACCAAGAGGCTGTAAACACATACGGATTCTCTATAAGACAACTAATGGTCCTTCTTAAAGAATGCCTTGGTTGCAACATTTTCAGATGGTCGGGCCACTTTTTCTCTCAGATAAGAGGTCAGGCGATGGGGCAACGACTAGCACCTACACTCGCTATCGCCTTCATGGCCAAAATTGAAACCCCGGTGCTACAAAGGTTTCCATTGCTCTATTGTCGTTACATCGACGACTGCTTTCTTATCTGCTCGACGCAGGAAGAAATGGACCTGTGCTTTAGCCTGCTTAACAGCCAGTCCCCTTATATCAAGCTCACTCGCGAAAAACCCCAGGGTGATTGGCTTCCGTTCCTGAACGTGCAAGTGCAACTTAGAGAGGGTGGTACCGTAACAAAATGGTATAGAAAACCTACCAACAAGAATATCATAGTTCACTGCCTTTCCTCGCACCCTAACCACATGAAGCGAGCTGTAGTGAAAAACATGTTCCGAACCGCAGCTCTCGTATCCAGTGGGGAAGAGGAGCGTAAAGAATCAAGGAAGCTGGCACAAGAAATTGCGGCTAGCAACGGATATAAGCACCACGTTACATCCTCACGGAGGTCCTTGCAGGAACGAAGCAGTAGCGGCGCCATGTCCGGAAAGGTACCATTCAAAGTGCCATTCATCTCCGATGATGTAAGCACTTCCCTTCGGAAGTGTGTGAGGAGAGCCGGGCTGGAGAATGTGGTAACTGTTGTAGAGGTGCCACCAGACAACCTAAGGCGGCAGCTAGTTCGGAATCGTCCTTACGATCGCCTTTGTGTCACCCCTGGTTGCGCCGTCTGCCCACATGGCAGGGAAGGGGACTGCACCTTGTCAGGTGTGGTATACCTCATTACCTGCCAGAGCTGTGGCGAGGAATATATCGGTGAGACGGCGCGACCCCTACATTTTAGGGTCAAGGAACACCTTGACGGCAAGGCCAAGTCCAGGACGTCCACTGCAATGGGTCACCATAGAGTCCACGGGCATACGGGGGAGGACTTTGAGGTCAGGGTCAAGCTGCTGGCAGTCGAGGCCCAAACTGCCGCCCGCAAGGCTCTGGAGGCGTTTTGGATTCATGCCAAAGACCCCAAGCTAAACCGGAAGGAAGAATGCCTCTATATAACGCGGGAGCTCAGACCCTACATCAGGTTGGCATTCTGATTGGGGCGCCTGTGTCTCGAAAACGGCCCTGCTACCGACCGATTGGCCCGTCTGGCTTCCTGTAAGGTAAGGGTCTCGATCTCTCTATTGACTACGTGATCGAAAGATGGTCTTGAATTCCTAAGGTTGAGGCAACGTCTGACGCGGTAGCCACATCTTGACTTGATCCTTCTTTTCAGGCTCTGAAGAAGGCGATACCGCCGAAACGTTAGCCAATAAAGATCTGTAAAACCTCGTGTGGAGCTCAGTCAAACAACGCAACAAGATCTACGATGCCGAGGTTCATAGAGAGTCGTACATGGCGACTTCTTCGCAACGTGCCAGTATAAGCATCATTAATCATTAGGGTAGGGTGTCATTTTTCGTGGCGCTCCCCTTAGTTACTTTTAAACGTGATATGATAGTTGTTAGAAGCTTCGAATAAAGGGGGAATACGAGTAGTCAAAAAATTTTCAGTCGTCCATAGACCTTACGAAGATTAAGCATGTCGTGCCAAAGCCACATCCTCCTATGCGCCACGATTCCCAAAAACTTAGGCAACGCCCCGCTAGGCTTAGTCCGAATTTTCAACAACAACAAAAGCTCTGTAGTAACTGCTCATCTTATGCAAAAAAAAGAATAAAAGTCAGCATTAGTTCATTTGAGGGATGCGCCATGCATTTAGCTTCTTCGGGAACTCGTGGAGGAAAGTTGAATGCGTGTTGGCCTATACCTAGACTGGCGGTAATAAGCTAAACATTTCAGTGAATTATGCTGCCTACATACGTTTGGCACCAATTCGCCGCCCCCGAAAATGGAAGGCTTGGTGGCCCGGACGACAAGCTCGAACCAGCAAACTGGACTCGGGTGCATGCGTCAGATTCTACCTCCACCAACTGCGCTACGCTTCGCTTGCTCCTCATAGATACCTATACAAATAAACTGTAACGGTTCCTATTAGGTGCCGACTGCTCATTGTTCGTTTTTGGAGCCGTTCTTTGTAGCGATCCGGCTACCATGAATACTAGCTTTTCTAAATATTGCTGCTTTCATGGCTAATATCTATTAGGTTGTCCCATAAGACCCCGTCGTTTTTTTTTTCAACGACTCATTGCGAATTTCGCCGGCGTTCTGTTGCATAGCGCTATAAAATATTCGAAAGAGAATGCTCTATCAGAACATGTATTGCATTTCTTTCTTCATCCTGAATTTTGTCATTTTTAGGTCGGTAAAGTAAAGAGTGAAAAAGTGGCCTCTGCGTAGTCGCTTCTCTCGCTTAGGCTTGGAAAGCTTTTTATAGCATTTGGAAGACAATGTTCTGAATAACATACAAGAGCACATGTTGGTCCTAGTTTCTCACTTGTCCTTTATTGGTTTTCAGGCCATCAAATTGGGACGTCCGAAGGAGAAGATTTATTTTTACCGACAGCTCCTGCTCTGTGGTAGGGCTTTTTTGCTTGGTGTTATATGTCGTTTGAAAGAGGATGCCTTGCTCATAAGAATTTGTGTCGCGTTTATTAGCTCATGCTGATTTCTGTCGAATATAACAATTGAACAAGGAGAAGGAGTTGTTGGTGAAGATGATTTTTCTCTTTTTGGAATTTTGTTGATGTTCGACAGAAATCAGCACGAGCCAATAAATGCAACACAAATTCTCACTGGGCAAACATCTTCTTCCGACCGATATATAATACCAAGCAGAAAAGTCCATTCCAGAGCAGGAGCTGTCGGTAAAAATTCGGACGGAAAAGTTGGTCGTCCCAATTTTATGACCTAAAAATCAATAAAGGAAAAATGAGCAAAAGCGTCAACATGTATTCTCATAGTACGGAACATTGTCTTCCAAATGCTATGAAAAGCTGCGCAAAAAATTCCAAGCCTGAGCGAGAGAAGAAACTGCGCAGATGGCCACTTCTTCACTTTTTCACTTTTCACTTTAGCGACCTAAAAATTGACAAAATTTAGGACAAAAAAGGAATGCAATAAATGTTCTGATAGAGCTGGTCATTTTCTTTCGAAAGCTGTATAGCGCTGTGCAAGAGACCGCCGGCGAAATCCGCAATGAGTCGTTGAAAAAAAGGGGAGGACTTGTTGGACAACCTGATAGTTGTTTTTTTGCGTGTAGCTATAGCTCGGTTCCCTCAAGCCGGTTAACCACTGCAACCTGCTGTACAGGATAAACGCCATGTCAAAATTCTGCCGCGATGTTAACAAAGATGTGTTTCCTATGCCTAGGCAAGGATTGACTACCCTTCCTTTATCATTTCGTTCCTAACCAGACATCAGCTGCCGATTACTAAATTCCTCTTTCCGTACTCAAACTTGATAGCTCTACTCAAGCGTTTAGCGATCTTAGCATATTATTATAAACTCTCTTTTTTGGGTTGGCAAAGCATTCTGATCGAAACGAATATACAAAGAGCAGTGTTCCAAAGAGTGCTTCGCGAAGCGATTTGTGTTTTCACACCTGCACGACAAGGGCACTTGTTTCTCCGTTTTTTCTGTTCCACTTAGCAGATCGGCCGTCCCCATTCGAAGCCAACAAACACTTTATTCAGGTCATCAAAGATGAAAAAAATTGGAGAACGAAACAAAGGAGCAGTCGACGGCAGAGTGGAACGCGTATTGAGACACTCCAATAATGTCTATAGTAAACTGTTTTGGCTGCGTATCGAGTTCAGTGATGTTCAAAAAGTTTTTCCAATCGGAAAAACCGATTGTGCAATCAGGCCAAAAGATAGTAAAAGGAGATAAAAATAAAGGATAAGGACGGCGTTATTCAATCCCCTTTGGGATGCGCCACGCATTCTACTTCTACGGGATGTCGTGGAGGCGATTTGAATGCGTACTTGGCCGTACAATGATTTGCGATGGCCAGCCGATGAACAAGTCAGCGCTATATCCTTCCAGATAAGTCTGGTGCCAATTCACCGGCCCCGGAGGGATGGAGGGCTTGGTTGGCCTGGGCGAGAAATCCGAACCAGGAATCTGGTCTCAGGTGCAAGCGACAGCCGGCGCCTGAGACCAAGTTCCGACTGCACTACACGCGTCCAGTGAAAGAAAATCTGCATTTTTCCCCTGTAGGAGAGTATAAAAGTATAAGATTACTGCAGCAAACTTGGAGAGACTATCTTCGCGTGGTTCTAACACACAACTATGCTACTATGCAAAAATGCGCTAACTATTCATCGGCTATCCAACTGAATACTCTGAGGTTCTCCTGGAGCGGGATTCACCGAGTAAACCGAAGAAGGATGCGGGATAGAAAGATAGGAAGAGATTAAAGAGGTAGCACACCCATGATGTCGCATTCACCATGTGCCTTGTCCAACCATGTATTCGCGAATGTATTGTTAGGTGGAGGGTACTCGACAATACTCATGGGTATCTTTGTGATTTTTTACCTTTACCCTGGAATTGATGAATCCGGACCTGGGAGGGAAAAAATTGGGTCTATACCACAGAAAACAAATTAAACAGACAAATAAGACCGCTAGCTTTTTATGGCTTAACAACTAAAATTGTATGGAATGAACACGACTTGCGTACTGCGGAAAAGTACAATTTATAACTTATATCAAAAAGGAATTAATTCACAGAAAACTTTCTCATTTATACCACGCCATCGAATACAACCCTAGACAACTTGCTCCTTATAAACACTCACCGTCTACCGGTTTAGCAAAATGATGAAAATGGGACTTTAAAATCATTGCATGTATTAGGTTGGCGAAAAAGTATCCCACCACTTTCACAGTTTTTTAAATGTATTATTTATTTATTTTATCAAAGATTGTAGTTTACTGTTTATCCAACTTACCGAAGGTTATTACTTATTCAGGGTTATTTGCCATCTACAACACAATCAAAATTAGCACATATATGGACCGCAATTATCAACTTCATATTTCCATTTATCAAGTAACATGTAAATACGATTTTGATAAAAATGTGAAATAAAAAGGAAAGAATATAAAAGAATGAGTGCGACGGGGCAGCCTAAAAATCACGGAGCGCTTCAATTTTCTAAAAATTATGTTTTTTTTGGCGTTAAAAGAAGAAATCTATAGCCCACGACGTAGACCGAACACCAGTCAAAAATGCGTACCTGTAAAAGTTAAAGTCATACATGCCTGATTATTCAAGCACACAAAAGCCTCGACAAAGTAGGAAAGCGAATGCATGGTGCAACTTTGCTGTGAGGTTGAAGGATGGCAGCCAAAACTTCTACTTCACCTGGTCGTCAGACAAGCACCTTTCTCAAACTGATCGATTGCAACCGAAGAAGAGAGTAGCGACAAGGGAAACTCCATGTGCCCACGTGGGACATAAATTTTCCCGCGATCGTAGACTACCACCGGCTACGCAGTTTGCGACCAATCTGGTTGGGCAGCAGGCGCTTCCTTCCAACCCAAAGGCGTCTGTAAGTCAGTGTGCGAGGTTTTTGCTGTCGTTCCCGGGCCAACACGGCTATGGTGCGACCGAGACAAAGGTTGCGCGGTCTTCGGGCGTTCCACTCGTGAAAACGGCTGACCTCGCCGCCTCAGGCAATTGGCACATATGGGCTCCGGTTCCTCACTTCCGAAGACATATCAAAATAAATTCATGGTAATTGTACTCGTGAAGCTGCTCTTCCGAATACGTCACGTTTTCACCATTCTCACCGTCACAATGATTCCACGTCGTACCAAAGCGTGAAACTCGTCCTCGTTTTTTCTTCTTGGTGGGATGGCGCACGAAAACGTCCTTGGATGGGCCAGTTGCACCTCTCCACAGCAATTCTTCGACAAAAAATGTGTTACTCGTAAGGAAGCGACACTGACGCAACTATTGATGCCTTACTGCTGTTCACAAAAAGCAGGATGAGTTTCCACAGTTCTCGGTAGGCCTCCCTTGATGGGCTGTCTTTGAGGCTTTCATGAGACAGCACAGGAACAACACTACCTCGTGAGAAGCGATGCTCCCGTAAAAGCTGTTGCCAAGTTACTTAAACGAACGGTTACTGCAAAAGGCGGAGTTCAGCTTTATATTTCTCAGATAGTTGTTGACACATGTTCTATTTAATTTGTAGCGCTTTTCAACGAGGAACTCACTTTTTGAAACATACTACTCTTCCTTTCTATTCAATCAGTTTATAAGGATCGGCAGTAATCAAGCGCTTCGCGGATAGGGGAAGCACATTGCTTCAACGGAACGTCGAGTCCCTGCCGCGTTGAACGTAACCCGAGGCGTTAAGAATGCGCCGTACACCGAAGTTTTCCCCTTTGTCTCACGCGCAGTGCTGTCCCGGCGACGTTGAAGCGATGTGCTGGACTGTTGTGGACATTGCCGCATTCTCACACTCACTCTCTAACATCGTGGAGGGATTTCGGCGAGAATTCGACATTTATTAGAGCTTTGTCCGTTTTAATGGAATATTCCCAATGTTGCTTGAGTTTTGCACTCCACGACTTCATAGAAGATTTTGATGCCCTTAGCTGTGCAACAATGCGGGAATAAATGCTATTGCTTTACTCGTATACAATTTCTGTCCACAAGAAAATCACTATTGACATCGACAACCTTTATAATCTAATGGGCAGATCGCGAATTCGCTCATTCCAGAGTGAAGACTCGAAGTGTAAAGAACTGTATCACCTCGGATTCCAGTTGCGCCTGATCATCGAAGTGTCCTATACTCAGATGTTGCTTAAGAGCGGGGAGATGTGGTAGACAGATGATGCAAGGCCCGTTGCATACATTGGGTGGGGTAGTACTTCTCAACCAAGCTTCAGCAACTTTTGGCGAGACACCTTTGCAACATGTGGCCGAGCATTGTCGTAAAAAAAGCAAGCATTCTTCCGTCTAGGGACCGGATTCATCAATGACTTACAGCAATTTAACAGAGAAAGTTGCAACCGAAATACATGATCGCACGGCTTATCAAGCGATGAGCGATAAGCCGCGTTATCGGAGTTTTCCGCTGTGAATTCTCTGTTAAAGTTACGTAAGTCGTTGATGAACCCGACCCCTGCGGGTCTCACTCAATGTTTGCACTTGGACAGCACAGATGCTCGCAATCACTGTGCTTTCGGCTTCAAGGAATTCGTGGTAGAGCTCCCCCTGGCAGTTCTTCCAACAGCACATCACGCCACCTTCTCCTGGTGGAACTCGGACATTGATTGTCTCGAAGGTGGTTCTATTTGGAGGCGCTACTGGGTATTCCTGCTTACCCCAGAAAGTTTGCTTTCGTACCTCTAAAAAGAAGCCGGTTACGTGCCCATAATATTCTATTAGGTTGTAACGAATTAAATGGCACTGGCTCGCGCCATTTTTTGGCGCGTCTTTACGCGTTTGATCAAGAACAAACCGTAACATGTGGCATATCATTTAGAAGCGCAAACTTTGCTCTATCGGAGAGTGCCAAATTTTCTATGTAAAAGTGGGAAAACTTTAGAGTTTTATTGACTTTTTGCAGGTGGACAAAAGGGTAATCCGAGGCATTTACTTGTATGAATTCAAGCTGGGCACTACAGCTAAGGAGACGGACGAGAAGGTCAACGCCGCATTCGGTCAAGGATGTTCCACAATTCGGACGGCGTGTCGTTGGCATCAGAAGTTCCGGAATGGGGATGAGAGCTTGGAAGAACATGAAGGTCGTGGGAGGCATAGTGATGTTGATGAGGACAAGCTGAGAGATGTGGTAGAGGAGGATCCACACAAAGGTACCAGGGAGATAGCGAAGGTTCTTGGCGTCAGTCGCAACACAGCTGCCCGGCATCTGAAGGAAATTGGAAAGAAACCGACGATATGAGATCTCGTCCGCACTGCTTCTACGGAACGAAACGGACCCATTCCTTGATCGCATCGTAACCTGTGACGAGAAATGGATAATGTACGACAACAGGCGACGATCGGCACAGTGGGTGGACAGCGATGAGAGCCCCAAGGTTTTTGCGAAGCCGGAATTGCACCAAAAGAAAGTAATGGTGACAGTATAGTGGTGTTCGCTGGGAATTATTCACCACACTTCCTCCCTCCCGGTGAATCCATCACGGCAGAGAAGTACTGCATTGAAATTGAAGAAATGATGAAAAAGTTGAAGGATATCCGGCAGGCCTTGGTAAACCGAAGGCGAGTTCTCCTTCTGCACGACAATGCTCGCCCCCATGTAGCACGAATGACGTGGCAGAAATTGAATGAGCTGAGCATTGAAACTCTACCACATCGTCCGTTTTCTCCCGACCTCTCCCCAACAGACTACCATTTCTTCAAGCATGTTGGCGACTTCTTGGAAGGGAAAATATTCAAATACCAACAGGATGCCGAAAGTGCCTTCGAAGATTTGGTCAATTCCAGAACTTCTGATTTTTATGCTACTGGGATAAAAAAGCTTGTGTCACGTTGGCAAAGATGTGTAGAATCAGAAGGTTTTTATTTCGATTAATAAACTTGCCTACAAGACGAGATACTAACTGTTTAAATTTACAGTGGTTCAGTGCCATTTATTTCGTTACAACCTAATAGAATGTTCATGGAGCACTATGACTCCATGAACACATGGTTCACTATGACTTCAATCTTTAAAAGATAAGTCGGAATGAAGAGGGCGTTGTCTAAAAAAATATTGCTGAAAAACTAACGCGAAATACTTTGAAGTAGACACTTGACACGATGGAGACTTGCTCAGGAAAGACGACTATCCACAAGAGCAAGTGAAAGCGCAGCATAGGTGATGATCCCCAAAGTTATACCAAGGCGTGAGGTATCAAATGACAAACGCTTGGTGGATTCGTTGAGGAACAGGTCGACCAAACAAGGGATGTTTTTCGCTGACACCAACTGGACCGGAGCAGCTGCCGGCTGGATTCCGCGGGGGGCAAACGAGCACGATGTTGTCCACCCGCGCGATACTTGGAGTTCTCAGTGAACAACCGAAGCCACAACAAGCGAATGGTGTGACACTGTTAGCAAGAAGAACGTATTTGCTGCTGGGTTACTTTAGAACGGGACAGGAAGGAATGAGAAGGAGTCTGCTGCGCCCACACGGGAAACACGACGAACCCTCCACGACATTTGAATATCAATATGGCTTCCGAAGGATCTTATTTGAGAGCGTCTAAATAAAACAAGGAGCATTCTTTGCAAGAGGGTTACTCTCATTCCAGATCCAGATGAATACAGATGAGTAATGGGAGCGCCTTGATTTAGGATCATGCACTTGCATGGGCTTTTCCTTGACAGTCATGAATCGATCAAGCAAATATTGAAGAAAGAAAAAGTGATAGAGACAAAGGATAAACGAAGGCATTATCAATTTATTTTGGGACCAGTCGTACGTCGGCCTAGCGGCCGCCTACGACTGGTTGGGGGCTTCGCCCCAAACCCCGACAATAGGACGCCATGGCCGCTACGGGTTTCCTATTCTTCCCTAGGCCTTCTGACTTTTATGTTAATCGAGATGGATCGATTGATCCGACGTCAGATTCGTGTTCAGCAACCTCGATTACCCCCAGGGCCGAAGTTTCGCGCCACTTGAGCGCCATCCTCAAAGTCGATAATATCGATCGATATCGATTGGTCGACTTCAGATTCGTGTTCAGCAACCTCGATTACCCCCAGGGCCGAAGTTTCACGCCACTTGAGCGCCATCCTCAAAAAATCGATAGTATCGATCGATATCGATTGGTCGACTTCAGATTCGTGTTCAGCAACCTCGATTACCCCCAGGGCCGAACTTTCGCGCCACTTGAGCGCCATCCTCAAAAAATCGATAGTATCGATCGATATCGATTGGTCGACTTCAGATTCGTGTTCAGCGACCTCGATTACCCCCAGGGCCGAAGTTTCGTGCCGCCGACATGTTCGGCACGTCTGCGGCTCGCCACGCACGGTTGCCGACGTGTTCGGCACGTCTACGGCTCGCCATGCACGGTTGCCGACGTGTTCGGCACGTCTACGGCTCGCCATGCACGGTTGCCGACGTGTTCGGCTGCCGCGCCCCAACTCAAGTGTGACGGACGGACGGACAGTGTGACACACGCACACACGCACACACACACGCTTGCTGCTTTATATATAGTAGGATACGCCACGCAAGCTACTTCTGCGGGGTGCCATGGAGGCAATTTGAATGCGTATTTGACGTATGCAGAGACTTGCGCTGGCCAGCCGACAGAAAAGTCATTGTTTTATCCTTCCCTAACGACTCTGGTACCAAAACCACTGACCCCGAAAGGATGGAGGGCTTGGTTGGCGTGGGCGGCAAATCCAAACCAGGAACCTGGTATCGGGTGCACTAGGCAGCCGTCACAGCCATAACTGCGCTATCTTGCCCCATTTAGAAATTGACAGTGTATGGCGAACAAATTTAAAGCTAAGTTGAACGGGTTGTTAGGCTGATAAACGCATGCACCTATATTCATCAAAACAGAAATTGGAAAAAATTGGAATATAAAACTTTATCATAAGCAAGTATATCAGGGGGGGGGGGGCAAAAGTAGTGAGACAAATTGAAAAAATTCTTTATCTCTTTATAGCTCATTTACAAATCAACGATGCTGAGGAATGTGTATGCCATTAAGGTCAATGACTTGCTGTCATCGCTCGGCAGCCAACTTCCTGATCCCATCCTTCCAGAACTGCTTGGGTCTGGTGTTAATCAACTGCTCGATATGGCTAGCTTGGGTTCTTGTGTCCCTTCCGACCAGGAAGTCCTGTAGGCCCAAGAAATGGTGGTAGTCGCATGGAGAGATGTCCGGCGAATACGGTGGGTGGGACATGTGAACGTAGCCCAGCTGGGCAAGCTTATCCGTGGTCACTTGTTTGCGATGGGGGGCGGCGCTGTCGAAGAGGAGGACCTTCATGAAGCGCTGCGACTGAGTAAGTTCGAGTCGCAGGTCCATCTCTTCTATTTCGTTTACAATGGCCTTGGAGTCCATCGTCGTGCTTTTGGTAAACAGCTTCCAGTATACCGGTCCATGAACGCAGACCCAAAAGCTCTGAACGTGCTTCTCGCCGTGAACATCCCGCCGAACGAAGATCGGCAACGGGTCAACAGGCCTCACCCAGACTGGCTGCTCGGCAGGGTTAAGGTAGAAGACGTACTTCTCATCCTGCGCTAAGATTGAGTCCAGGCTGCTCGAGGTTGGGAATTGGGAGAGATTTGCGCGACACAGGTCGACTTGTCAGGCTGGGGTTTCGGCATGAGACAGACTGCGGTTTTGTCATGCTTCTGGAAAGAGCGGAAGTGGTTACTTCTCAGGTGGCATTCAGTAGATAGCATACAAACATACAAATACGATAAGCACGAAAGCAGACTGCAGTCATGAGATATATGGACACGGCATGGAGAGTCTCATTACTTTTGCCCCTCCCCAATATTATGGCACGTGTGGCACCTCTATATTCAACCCACCATCAGAAGATGGTCTTATCATCAGTTTGAGGCATCTTTTTAGTTTTATAAACAATACCTGCAAAAAACTTCGGTTCATTAATTTAAAAATGTATGAGAAGTTCCATGTTGCTCAATGTGGCAGGCATGAAGATTGGATTGGACATGAATATGTCCAAGACACAATTTATGGTCAACCAGTGGTGTGACACGGGACTCGTGAGGTTAAATGGAGTCGCTCTGCAACAGGTCGACTCCTACGTCTACCTGGGAAGAGAGCTGAACATGGATAACGACCTCGCTCCTGAAATCTCCCGCAGGAGACGCGCAGTATGGGCAGCCTTCAGTTCGATTCGCGAAGTCAGGTCAAGGATGCCGTCCTCAGGGCCTCGATATTCAACGCCTCTGTACTGCCTGCGATGTGTTACGCGACGGAAACCTGGCCCGACAACAAGACAATCGCCAGAGCGATGCAAACTACGCATCGTGCACTGGAGAGATGTCTTCTAATCGTAAGGACAAGCCTTCGTCAGCAATGGCAAGAAGGCCTACGAAGCTCGGAGCTACGGGAGAAGTCGCAATTAGCAGACCCGCTGCAGTACATGAAGAAGTCCAAATATCGCGGGGCCGGACACCTGCTTCGACGAAAGGACGATAGATGGAGTCTCCGTGTCACAGAATGGCTCCCGAGAGACCATAAGAGACCACTGGGGCGACCGCCAACGCGATGGGCAGACTCATTCTCAAGATCTTTCAGAGAGCGGAGTCTGCCTCACTGGATGCAAGCAGCCAGAGATCGAGCGGTCTGGAAGAGTTGTGGTCCCCGCTGAGAAAACCTCCAGCCGACAAAGGACCATCAAAGTAAAGTAAGTAAGTATGAGAAGTTCCTGCAGTGCTTACTTAGTGTTTAGAGCGAAAACAGTGAATCAGAAATGTCTGCCTTCGAAGCGCACGAAAACAAGAGAGGAGCAGACGCGAGAACGTGGAACGTGTGAAGAATGTCTATAAGGGCTTTTTCCGTGTGGGAGGGCTCGATAAGACGGGAAGATAAGCAGAAATTTGTCAGTGCTCTCGTGTTGACGCTTCACAATGCAGTAGACACTAAAACACTTCACCGTAGCGTCATACAAGCGTGGAACCTCGCCATTGACCTAGGGATGACGCTGCGAAATTGTCCCACCCAGGGTGGTGAATGAAATGACTCAAGGTTAGGCTTTCTAACTTCGTAGTTTCATATATCCGACTAACATGTCGAAGTGAACACTTTACTATTTAAATTGGACACTTTTCAAATCAAATTTGACACTCTTCCAAGCCAACCTGAAGTCTTTGAAATCTAAGCAAACTCTTCAAATTATGTGGAAATAAAGCTAAACTAGAGACTCTCCAAATTTTTTGCTCAAGAAAATTTTTTAGGATAAACGGCGTTGAAAAACCAATAAGTGAACACATTATTTGAAATTTTGTCAAATTCTTATTTTTCGAGGAGAAATAATGGTTTAAAGTTCTAAGCTTAGCTTGAAGGCGGCAGTTTTTTAGCTCCAAAAGAAGAGATTACGCCATGCCCTTGTCCAAGACGTCGCTATTCTTATTCCATTGATAGCAAAAGCTCTGTTTACAAGGAGATTCACACCCGTAAACACTACAGGAAACCAATTGGAAAGGGCGCACATATCCTCACTTTAGTGCCTCATGTAAGCAGCGTTTACGCTACTAATCCAGTAAGAGTCACACTTTTGGATCCTGAAGGCATTTGGTGTGTAAAATCGTTTGAGACGGTCATACTGCGAGTCATAATTTCGAACGCAGTGCATCATCGTTACACGATCATACTCTATAATAACGGGCTAAGCGATTAGCCATGGAGCACGTCAAAAAATAGGGGCGGAAACATCAGGGGCGCAAACATCAGGGGCGGAAACATCAGGGGCGGAAACGTAGGGGCGCGAAAATAGCAGAAAATACCCAGACGCCTTCTACGTGTCCGGCGATGCCGTAGATGTACCGAACATGTCGGCAAGCATGCCTGACGATGCCGTAGACGTGCCGAACACGTCGGCAACCCTGCATGGCGAGCCGTGGACGTGCCGAACACGTCGGCAACCGTGCCTGGGCATTTAGATGACCATCGACGGGAGGCGTTGACAGCAGGGAAGGCAATCGTTATCGATCGTTATTATCGATTTTTCTGTGGGTGTCGTGCAAGCGCCTTGAAACTTCAGCCCTGGGGGTAATCGAGGTCGCTGAACACGAATCTGATGTCGACCAATCGATATCGATCGTTATTATCGATTTTCTGTGGATGTCGTGCAAGGGTCCTGAAACTTCAGCCCTGGGGGTAATCGAGGTCGCTGAACACGAATCTGAAGTCGACCAATCGATATGGATAGGTATTATCGATTTTTTTGTGGATGCCGTCTTGGCGATCGGAAATTTCAGTCCTAGGGGTATCGTAGTTGGTGAACGCGACTCTGAATCCCGTTATTGAAGTGTGGAGCGCCATCAATCCATTTGGGCCGTATTATCGAATTTTTGTGGATATCTTTCTTTCGTTCCGAAACTTCCCTCCCGGGGTAGTCGAGGTCGCTGCACGCGAGGGCGAAGCCACTTTTTGAAGTGTCGATCGCCATCAATTCAGTTTGAGCCGTTTTATTAATTTGTTTGTGGATGTCGTTCTGGCGATCGGAAATTTCAGTCCCAAGGGTATCGTGGTTGGGGAATACGACTCTGAATCCCGTTATTGAAGTGTCGAGTGCCTCCATTCCATTTTGAGCCGCATTTACGATTTGTTTGTGGATCTCTTTCTTGCGGTCCGATCTCCCCGCCTCTGGGCTAATCGACGTCACTGAACTCGAATCTGAAGTTCATTTTTGAAGTATCGGTCGCTATCAATCGATATCGACCAGTATTATCGATTTTTGTGTAGTAAGGGCGCTGTTACCCTACCAAAATCCAGGTTTGAATAACGCGCCATATGTGGCTACACTCTTTAACGTGCAGTGTGCCTTGGTGCGTGAAGTTTCGAAAATCATGGCTGAATATCGATTTTTTTGTGGATAACTTTCTTGCGGTCGGGTACTTCCGTCCTGGGGTAGTCGATGTCGCTGAAGGCGAGCGTGAAGTCCACATTTGAAGTATCCATCGCCATCAATCCATTTGGGCCATATTATCGATTTTTTGTGTGGATTTAGTCATAAAATAGTGGGCGGGGGAAATATGGGGGGGGGGGAGGTGAATTGCACGCACGAAAACACGAAAAAAGCGAAAAATACCCAGACGTCTTCTCCCTGCCTGGGAACTTCAGCCCTGGAGGTGGTCGAAGTCTCTAAACACAAATCTGATATTCGCTTTTGAAGTATCGATCGCCATCAATGGATATTGATCAAGCTATAGATTTTTTGTGGATGTCGTCTAGGCGGTTTAAAACTTTAGCCCTTGAGGCAGTCGAGGTCACTCAACACGAATCTGAAATTCGTTTTTGAAGTACTGATTATCATCAGTCGATACTGATCAAGTTACCGACCGCGAAAATAGTGGAAAATACCCAGACGTCTTCTACGTGCCAGGGATTTAGAATACGTGCGGAATACGTCGCGTGACGTGCCTGGAACTCAAAGGACGTGCCAAAGGCTTCGCTCAGCGTGTTTGGGGATTCAGATAGACGTGCCGAAAATGTCGTCCACTGAGGGTGGATCAGTGAGGGGGACCAGTAGCAGTAATGGGGACCGTTTCAATAGGGGAAGACCAGTAGTGGGGAACAAATAGATCGCCCTATCACACCATATACTATACGTACTGCGAACCTTCTGTACTCCTAGGTAGGGAAGAAAGCTGTGCAAGTAGAGCAGCTAACTAGATGTGATTCTCATTAATTTAGTGATACTGCAACATCGCGCGAAGCGCGCAAGTGCGAGGAACGCCGATAGGCGTGACGCAGCACTTGTAAAGAATAAAGAACGGCGTTGCTCAATACCTTTTGGGATGCGCCGTGCATTCCACCTCTGCGGGATGTCGTGTGCGCGACTTGAATACGTATTTGGCCGTACAATGACCAGCAGATGAGCAATTCAGTGTTTTTATCCTTCCCAGACAAGTCTGGTATCACTTCACCGATCCCGGAGGGAAAGGTCCGGGCGGGAAATTCGAACAAGAATCTGGTATAAGATGCACGCGACAGCCGGCACCTCCTCCGACTGCACTACACCCACCCACTGCGCTAGAGTATTACGATCTAGATTTCTAGAACTTTGTACACTAAGCGCCATCCATCATTTCAAGCTTTGGTTACTATGAGCGATGCATGCGTTTCCAACGCGTAGACCCACCGGCACTGAAATTGCCTGATAATAGGCTCCGGTTTCGATAGCGATGCGGGCGTTTGTCGTGCGTGCGTGCGTCTCCTCGATATCGGTGTCGCTAAGTGCTCGGAAAATCAAGTGAGTGCTATTGAATTACAGAAAGCAGCCACCATTAAATAAAGAAAGCAAAGCAGTTGTGAGCGGTGGAACACCACGAAGAGCATCGTATCAGTAAGCAGACTCGGGGCCATCGCACTCGAGAAAAATAGTATTTCTGTTCACTATACTGTAACTTAGTGTGTACTCAGAAGTCGGAAAACAAATACATCACGTTTGAAGGAAAATGGATCAATGTTGACGTGCATGTCTAATATTGCAGTACAGAAGTGTTGCATTCACTTTCAGTTTTAATATACATACAGTGGCGTCCAAAAGTTTGTGAACGCCTGCGTTTTTCGAGATAGCTTAATTGAAAAATGTCCAAACAAAGAGAAATTTGGATATGTGGCAGCAAATTAGATCGCAATAACGATCCTTTTGTCTACATTCGTTACTATCGACTTTTTTGCCAGTGCAATCTCAGCCGTGCGCAACGGTCAAAGGTGAGCTGCTAAAGCATTGTGCGCATTTGTCATTACATTTTCTTACGAAGCCAGTATAGTAGCGTTTTGATATACTATGGTTTTAGCAAACCCCCTGTTATGCCGAGAGGAAAGAATATCTATCTCTGCTGCAGTACGAGAAGCCATTTTTCGACTTGTGCAGAAGAAAGTCTCTTATCGGCAGATAGGGCTGCTTTTCGGATGCGGAATTTCGACAGTTGCCACTATTGTGAAGAGAATGAAACAGTCCAGAACAGCAGAAAACGCTCCTAAGTCAGGCAGGCCACGAATTGCGACTTCTAGAGACGATTCTGTCATCCAGAGGATGCCGAGGCGAAACCTGACGCTGACCGCCGTCGATATAAAGAAGTCTGTAGCTGCTCACTGTGGCTTAGATGTAAGTATGAGCACGGTAAAACGTCGACGAGATCTTCTGAACTCTATGGAAAACGTCTCGTTAAGAAACTTTTCATCAGCGAGAAGAATAGAAAAGTTAGACTCCTGTTTGCCAATGAGCATTTGAGCTGGACGATAGACGATTGGCAAAAAGTGCTTTTCATCGACGAGAACAAGCTCAACGTATTTGGATATGACGAACCACATTACGCAAGACGTCTAAAAGGCGCAAGGTGCGACAGAATGCATCAACCGCCGATTACTAAAGATGGCGGAGGAAATATTATGGTTTGGGGATGCTTCAGTGCCCAAAAAAAACAGACAGTATTCACCACATCCAAATAGTTATAGACTCCAAACGCTGTAAGAGTATTTTGAGCAATGTTGTGCTTCCATACGCTAGAGATTCCACACGTTGTGGATTTTCCAACAGGGCAACGACCCGAAACATTTTTCAGAGGCGGTGAACGAATGGTTCAGTGAAAGTAGAATCCATCTTATATTTTGGCCTTCTCAGTCGCCGAATCTGAACCAAATCGAACACCTTTAAAATCATCAGGCTAAGAGTTCATCAGGTCTAACAGCAACAAACAAGGCCAAAAAGTTTGGACAATTAAGGCGGAAATGGGAAAATATCGGACCCGACGGTCAACAAACTTCTAGTATCCATGCCGAGGGGACGTGAAGCTGTAATTATAGCAAAAGGTTTTGCAACCCGCTACTAGTATATCTAATTTGTTTCCATTTATAACTTGTTTGCGTTTGGTAATAAAAAGTGCTGCCGAAGTGCTGAAACCTATGTGGCAGATTTCACGGTTTTTTCCGTTTTTATACCCGAAATATATGATGGACCTATATAGAACAGTAGTGATAATGCGATATAAGAAGATTTGTAAATTGTCACAACATATCCAAATTTCACATGTTTGAAGCTGGTTTGAGACAAGTTCTGGCGAAAAACACAAGCATTCACAAACTTTTGGACGCATCTGTATACATGTACCATTCTCAAAGCAAATCGGACACTTTTCGAGATTTTTTGGTTTGAACTTTCACAAAGGTTTCACTTTTCAAAAAAAAGTAATTGCTTAACCTCACTTCAAAATGTAGCGGCTATGTAGTGCATTGAACAAGAGATCACTTCATACACTTGATTAGATTGTCGCGATTTTTCGTTGATTGATAGCAAAAAATCTGTTTATACTATACTTCTGCTTATTCTGCTTATACTTCTGCTAGACACTTTTCAACAGTAAAACAAAGACAATTGTAGAAAACACCCATGGCTTCACCCTCCTGTTTTAACTGATGGTAAGTGGCATTCAAAGTACGAATAATAAAAAATTGCTGTCTTCCTGCATTTTAAAATATGTAATTTCCAAACTCCGTTTTTCTTACAGTGAAAATTTTCTAGAATTTTAGAGAACGTGTTAACCTTTTAGGGCAGGTATTTTTCCACATTTCCCTTAAACAAAAAATTATTTCAACCTTTTTAGAAAGTGTCTGGTTTGATCTGGAAGACGCTCACTCGGATGTTATTATGTTTAATTTAATAATTTCAAAGGTGTCAAGCTTGCTTGAGTAATGTCCAATTTGGTTGGACAGGCTTCCAGTATAGTTTATAAAGTGTCCAAATCGATTTAAAATGGTTTCGTCAAATAGATTTAGAGCAGCTTGATTTAAAAATGGTTCATTTTGCATTCGCCCTCGAGCCGGCCTTCCTCCGTTTCGCGTTGACGAACTGGCAGGGCTGAATTTGGAAGGGATCAAGCGCTAAGCGCGCTTACTGAACTGCTCACTGAGTGGACGTTAAAGCCCATGTTAAAGCTGTCTGCACTATATCAACTAGCGAATGCGCAGTGCATTCGAGAGCAGCTTGTGTAATCCTGACCGCTATCTCTATCTCACCTTCTTACAGATAGAAAACTTTCTGAATTTAATTACGCTTTAATAGAGTCAGGATACTCTGCTCCCAATCGCGTTATATAATGGTTCCTGCGCTTACAAAACAGGACCGAAAAACACGGAAGGTGGCACTCCTATAATTCGCTACATCGATTAATAGATGAAAGAAGCATTGGTTGTTGGTCGCTCGTAATGACTAGATACGCCCAACGTAACAATGTCCAACGAGCGTAACGCATATTCCAAACCGAATAGCTGCTCAAATTAATTTGGGCAGCCAGTGAATCCTAAAAAGAAAAGCACTTTTTCTAGAAAGATTACGTCTCTTTCTCTGTAGCAGAGGACAGCTCTTGGAAATTGTTACACTCTGAAGATGATAGTGATCTGCGCTTTTATGAGAGCTGATGCAGTGAAGGCGTAAATGCTTCTTCACTGCAAAATCAATGCCAATCACACTACTAGAATTGCAGACGTCCCATGAATTCTGTACGACTTTTAGCGAGCTTCAAACTTGGTTAAAGTATAACTAACCTACCACTTTAGACCATCTCACAACGCCTTCGATAACTTTCCTGGATCTGCTCCAACATTGGCTTAAATAATAGCAACAAGCTAGGAGGTTTTAGAGCAACTCATATTTCAATAAAACCTCGTTTCCTAATTCACTTCCTTAGCAGCCGGATTTTTTTCGCTAGTCTGCGTTAATTTTATGGAAGAGAATTGTAGATCGACTTAGTCCATTCTATGTATAGCAGATTTCACGATATTGAAGGTGCCATAGCAAACTGAGTATTTCTTCTGTTTAACGAGGAGAATATGGAGGGGAAAATTGACGCACAGTGATGCACTTCTACATGATCATTAGTGATTGAAGCCTGTTCTCAATAACCACATGGCGAGGGAACGAAAATTTTATATTCGATAGTAGAAAATGATGAGCAGATAACTCTCCACTATCACCTGTCGCCCCTTCTTCTTCTTCTTCTTCTTCTTCTTCTTCTTCTTCTTCAGCGTTTGTCCCGCTCCGTGGCGGGGTCCGCTATCCTGGTGTCATGACGCCACCTTTCCCGATCCAGCACTAGATCAGGGTGAACACCAGCTACTTTCAAGTCCATATGTAACGTATCAGCCCAGCGCTGCTTCGGACGCCCTCTAGGCCGCTTTCCTATTACCTCGAAGTTAAGGCCTATCTTGCGGACGCTGTCTTCTCTTTCACGCAGAACGTGGCCGTCCATCGCAAGCGAGCTTCGCGCATCTTGTCAGCGACACCGAACTTCTGCCGAATGGCGTCGTTTGGGATGCGGTCCATGCGCGTGACTCCGGCCGTCCAGCGCAGCATTTTCGTCTCCATGACGCTGAGGCGCGTTTCAACTTCCTTGGTGGCAGGCCAACACTCAGCGCCGTACATCGCTACTGGCCTGATGACTGCTCTGTAGATCTTCGACTTAAAGCGCTCTGGTATCTTCTTTTCGCAGAGCTCATCTGTCAACGAGCGCCACTTCACCAAACTGCACTCACGCGTGAGTTCACTTCAACCATTAGACCGCCGTCAGACGCTAGACGCTTGCTGATTCCAAGTACTTGAAAACCGAAGTACGTGGGAGCCCCATGCCGCTTACCTTGATGGGGCTGGATTCATTAACGTCCATCGCTAGATACCCAGTCTTCTTCTTGTTCAATCTGAGTTCAAACCGCTCCAAGCGATCACACCAAGCTTGCACCTCTCGCTCGTGTTCGCCTTTTTTTGTTCGCAAGCGAGCATTACGTCACCAGCATAAGCCCTAGTTTATAGTTAAGCGGCTGCGTGGCGTGGCACCACGGTCGAAATAGACATCGATCAGGCGACGTGAGGGGTCCTTATCTATGACGGTCGCTGTGCCGTGCCGCTTAGCGGTGCAAGTATAAACTAGGGCTAAAGCAGTATCCAGGGGACTGGCTTCTGAAAACCACGTGTAATGGCGTCATCACGACAACAAAAAGGAGTGGGGAAAGCGCAGAACCCTGGTGTGCCCGACAGAGATTTGGAACTCCATCGAAGTTCCAGCTGCAGCTTGAACTCCACTCTTAAGACAAGAGTAGAGAATTCGCACCCACTCCATCAGCTCTTCAGGAACTCCATGACGTCGTAGGGCGTTCCATATAACATGCGGTACGCGGTCAAAGGCCTTCTCCAAGTCAAGAAAGGCGGTATGTACTGGCTTTTGTTTCTCGCGATGCTTCTCTATCAGGAGGAGGGCAGTGTGTATGGTACCAAGGGTGCCACAGCCAGCCACGAAGCCGCACAGATTGCTGGAAAGCTAGACGATGTCCCGAGTTCGTCCATCGACAACTCGCTCAAAGATCTTCATGCCGTGCGAAAGCAAGCGAATCGTACGGTAATTACAGCAGTCTGCAGGACTGCCCTTCTTCTTCCAAATCGGAATCGTCGTACTCTTGCGCCAACACTCAGGCACTTTCTTCTCCGTCAGAACCTGTTTAAAGAACCAATTAGCAGGGTACCAGTACTTGGACTCCATAAATCAGCTGCCACGTTATCGGGCCCAGTCGCTTTGCCTGGCATCATCTTCAATCTCTTCCCTGGTGGTCTTCCGAACAGGGCCGTGGGTTGGAGCTGATGAACGGATGTGGAGTATACTTATGCTCTCCCAAAAATTTCGAATATTCGAATGGTTTCGAATACCGAAAATTTTCGAGCATTCGAAATCGAATATATTCGAAAAACGCGATTTTTTGAACATTCGAATTCGAATACATTCGAAAAACGCGATTTTTTGAACATTCGAATTCGAATACATTCGAAAAACGCGATTTTTCGAATACTCGAATTCGAATATTCAAATTCGAATGAAAATCATTCGAATACCTATTCGAATGGGTCATTCGAGCATAAGTATAATGTGGAGTTAAATCGAAATTTGAGGAATAAGAAGTTTGTGATCATTTGGGAACTACTCTTGAGCAAAACTTGCGGAACACAATATTTTAGATGTGATCTCCCAGAAAGGAGTGAGATCCTTGCACCGCTCGCTCATCAGCCGACTGTTCTATCCTCTAGACCCACAGGTCTCCCCACTGATCAAGAGAAGAACGAATTTGACATGATGGCTCCTCATTTACGATCATTCGGCACCAATACCTGCTAAAAGTAGACGTGCACTACCATACCTATTGCTTAAATAGAGCCTATTAGGATTGCCCTAATCTGTGGTATGCTGAAGAATGGCTGGTCCTCATTTCCCTCACCAAATCTTTGAAAACCAAGTCCACAAAAAAACTTTCATCATCCGAAAATATGATTGGAACTAGTGGTATGTCAGCAAGTTATGAAAGGGCTACACAGAATTTAGACACTGAAAGTGCATTTAAATGCATTTTCGAGTTTGTGTGTATTATCTCGTGATTGTATTTATTGTAGAGGATTAGAAGCACTATTCAATGCATTTGCAGCAGCATTCACCCTTCCTAATTGTTTCACTACCTTCTGTACTATGTTACAACTTACTAAATGACCACCTGCAAAATCGTTGTAGGCAGTTTTCAATAGAAGCAGTGCAATTATTGGAAAAGTACTGGGTATTCTTCGGCGATCCGTTTACTTAAACAGATCTTCCTGACTATTCAAGTAGCACAATGTAGTAGATGGTCGGCAAGCCATTTCTGTGAGTTTGTTTTGCGAAGGCGTGACACAACTCTTCCCTACAAGCTAATTTTTAAAGTCTAGGACTTTTTGCATATCCAGTACGCTAGCAAAGTTGGGGTGGAAAATATGGGACTCACGAATCTTTAGCATCCTTGCTATTGCGCAAGAGAATGACGTTGTTCAAAAAGCTTTGATGAACAGACCATTGCCTAAAATAATAGCTGGTTAAGCTTAGAGGTTGGGGAGAATCTTCTTTCACTCATCTACTTCCGTGCCAAGCCCTAATATTCCTACTGGTTAAGGGCCGCCTTCATTACTCCTTAAAAAGTTAGAGCTGCGATCATCCGAGCCTCTTGTTCAGATCTACTATCTACCGTCCAGTTCATCTTCAGTTTAATCGGCAGAACATTATATGGAAGTTTGTCGCAGATAATGCGATTAGTTTTTCGCATACTGTCATTTAATAGGAGAAAGGCGATATTGTCAAGAGGCGCGGGCACGGCGCCGGGTTTATCAGAAAAGCACATCTCCGCTCCTAGCCGTACCTGCGCCTCGGAAAAACCCGTCACGCATTTTATATGCATTTTTAAGGAATATTTTTTTCTGCCTTTACGTTTATTTTTCTCATTTTTTACGTTGCTTCATTTGACGCTTTCTTAGAGGCCTTAGCCGTTAAGCCATAGCAAAGCATTCTCAGTATAAAGGGTTTAATTAACCAAGTCTGAGGAGACGCTTGCCATGACTCTGTGTTTGCTTTTCCTAACGCTGGTCCTGTGGTTATTGGAAATAAACTTGGTGTCAGTCGTTGTGCTCGATCGAAACCGCGTGGCTTGCCGAGTCTATAGAGAATCCTGTTTAATGTTAACGCTTCGAATAGAGCACTCGAATAAGCAGCTTTTTTAATTCTCGAATAACGAGGCAAAAAACTAATTTATACAAGATTATATCGAGCTCGATAATCTATCTTTCCTAATTCCACCAAAGTTCAATGACCGTTTATTATAGAATTTACTAGGATAATTGAATTCCTGCAAGAAGTGTTACTCTCGATCATTTTTGAGCAGTTTATCGGCTAGATTTACTAATTTGTAGAGTGCCTAGATAATACTTTGTCGCCATGTTCGAATTCGCGACGAAACGCATCTTACATCGCGTCACGGTCGTTGAACCTGGTATAGTCCGCGTAAATCAGTAGTTGGAGACTACTAAAAGATTGCCGGTAGCTTAACCGGTCCCGTCAGCTTGCTTTTGCATTTTGCTTTCGTAGTCTTGTTGATCGCTCATCTTCGCCTTCATTTAGATCCTACTGATTCGCTTAATACAGTTTCAAAGCGAAATTTGTTGCCCTGTTAGAATGCAAGATCCTGTTAGGAAAACCAATATGCACTCCACAAAGAATTGGCAGTAAAACGTTTAAAAACCATAAATGTAACATAACGAAGGTAGCAAGAAATTGAAAAAAGACACTCGAACATAAAAAAGGAAAATATAAATATATAAGATGAAGTGAAAATAATATCAAAGGGTCGGAAAAAAGGTCTTACTACAAAATCGGCTCCACCATAAAATAGGCATCCTAACGTCACATTTGCTGACGGGGACTGGAATATAAGCCTCAAAGGAACTCTTAAATAAGCTGTTTAGAACTGAAATGCGTGCTTTTGCGCCCATGGATCCTGCCCATAAAGAAGTAAAACCAAAAAATATAACACAACGAGGTTTATGAGAAAAAACAATAGCAAAAACAATAAGTCAGCTAACACTAGCAGAAGAACGGGAACAAGTTAATAACTATCCGAGGAGAGCGCTCTCCCTCCACCTGTGTCTCTCTTCACTTAGTACTGCACACAGGGTGCGTAAAAACTGACGCAGTAAATGGCAGTTGTGGAAATAGTAATGCGCAGTAGGTTTTAGAATATTTACTTCAGAAATATGGAAAAACACGGTAGAATAACTCGTAATCGACATTGGCTTTTTGCGCACCCTGTAGAATGGCGATTACCTTCCCCCTTCGGCTCTCGTTGATATGGCAGCCCTAGAGGGATACGTTGCCTGAACGACGACGCGGCAACTGTTCCCTTCGAAATCCACGATTGCAAGCGTATTCTGGTCCTGCATGGAAAGCCCCAGGCTCTCGCTACAATCAGTGGCAGTTGGCCGTTACGCTGCTGACGGCTTCAGAAGAAATTGTTTCCAAAGTCACAATAGACTTCATCTACTAAGAAGTCCTTTGTGAACAATGCGACAAATTTTGGATTTGTGTGATTTAGATTCGAGATGCCCCGTCCCTGCTTTGCGAAATGAGCCAGGCGCAAGTTTAGTACTGGCCGCGGTCCACTTAGTCCATCAGTATCAAGTCTGCCTTATTTTCACGTGCTCGTTAATTTTAAAACTTGTTCTGCTCGCCCAATCCGTTGTTCATAGTACATTCCTAGTTCTTTTGCCTTGTGCTAGATTAGCATTGCATGCACCTTGTGCATAGAAGCTCAATCACTTTTTAAAAATTTTCATTTGTTTGATTCTGATTTAATGCTCTCAAATAGTGAAGCTCGTTTGTTGAATTTAATTTGAATGTTGGTTAACTGGAATTCACAAGGTTAGCATGTTTATGTTGAATCAGCGCACATAAGAAATGTTTCTGACCGCTGCTTGACCCGTTTTCTCCCTCAAAATATTTTGGGATCAAATGAAACAATTGCAGTAGTGAAGGATATTCTTAGCACCTAAAGATCTAACACTTTGAAATCCAGTGAAAAGTTCGTTAAAGGGACAAAAAATAGCTGTCTCTCCAATTTCCATCTCGATTTTTAACCAACCTAATAGCGCCCATTCACAGGAATATCGTGAACTAGCAGTACTCTAGATAGCATAGATAACATTACGTTATCTCGAAATTGTGTTTTCTAATTAATTAGTTAATTTTCACTATAAATAGGGGATCGTCTTCATGTAACAGACGGTGCTCGTTGTTGTTGTGTTGTTGTTAATCCGATGCTCAATCAACGGATCGATGCGGTCATTGGTCACCGACTCTTTTGTCAAGACTCTCTCATTTAGGAGTTATATCGCCTACTCTGCCACTTTGGCCCTGGCCTATGCACCGACCCGCAGTAGAGGGTCAATTTCTTCTTGTCTGCTGTAAATAGTGGCGTCCCTGGGTGCGCTGTCCACAGCGGCACCTTGTCCACTTTGTTCTCGTTTTGTTTTCTGCAGCCTCACACTCTTTTCCGTCTCTCGCTTTTCTATGTTTTCTCCTCCGCTCCCTTCTTTGTTGAGCCCTCACTGTCGACGGAGGGTGGCAAGGAGCCCCGTAGTACCGTTAGGAAAGACGGGTGTCCGACCGCCTGCGGCTGTAGCCGCATTGCGTTGCATTCACTGGCGTTTTTTTTTGTCTGCTGGAGTTGTGCCGTTCTTGCTATGAGGGGAAACCGTGTGTGTGCCCCGTTCGAGCTTCAGTCACGGGTTGGCATTAACTGAACTCAGCACTGCAGGTAGAGGCTGGATCACCTGGGATCCTGAATAGCGTCCGATAAAAATTTAACTTCTGTGTCGTCTGGGAATCTCTCGACCCTTCCAACGGTCCCGAACAGCGTATGCAGCTGGCTCGCTCCACATAGTCTTTTTCCAAGAGGTCCTGAGCCGCGCTAGCCTTCGAGGGCCTGCTCTGCTCGCCTGTTCAAAGTGATTTCGCTGTGGAAATGCAGCTTGAATAATTCCGAATAATATGTGATTTTGAAGATAACTCATGATGTGCAAATAAGCGGCAGCAATAGGGAATCGAACAACGACCTCACGCCTGACGAGCCGGAGCACTAAACCTGCGGCACTGCCGCAGCTGACGGTCCTTTCTTCTTTCGAGAGCGGTGCGGGATGGTGACCCCCATCCCCACTGCTCTCGCGCTGGCTCTTTCGTGCGGCCAGCTCAACCTCTGAAGTTCGACAGGATACAACTCGCTTAGTCTTTCTGTAATTTTGACACCCACATTCGTAATCAGCATTCCGGGCTCTTTCTAATCACTCTGGCCTCCACTTCCATGGGAGGTCGAAGCCCTTCCCTAGTTAGCCAATGTTTTCTGTAAGCACTTCGGTTTGCGTTTAGTGTATCCCTGAAGTGAATGATATTAATACCAATGAAAATTTTTCTTTTCCAGTCTACTATTATGTTCTTATTGGTCCTCCTGTACTTTATCTGGTATTGAAGTGGCGTTATGTTATTTTGAACAAACTGTTATTCTTGCAAACCTATGAACATTTAATATGGGACGGTTTTGACATGGTTTTCTTTTATACGCAACTTTTTTATGGTTCAGGCGAAAACCTTCATACTGGTTTTATTTATGCAGATAAAACACCTCGAAGTAGATATGGGTGGTATGGGATATAAATAGGTGCGGAGCTTTGCTTACCGCTTCAATGAGATGCGAGGAGATCGGTCAGGTCTTCTCTCCGTGGACGATTTGCAACCGATTTTTCGACGCTTCATTCAAAAATGAGAGGTGCTCCCCATGCAGTGTTGCAAACTTTGAGAACGCTTTTATTCCGGAGTTTCCCTGTATACCCGTGCTAAGTGCAAAGACATAGAGGCGCTGGGCGGATTCGGGGACTCCTTGATAGGAGTGGATTTCTCGAATGTACAGCTCACATTATAATAGCACGTTCCGCATTCCTTACTGCGGTCCACATAAGCTCCAGGATTCCTTTAGATTATGGAACTATAGTAAGAGAATGGCGAGGAAAAAGTAGTGATCACTGGGAATTGCTAAGACCACTAGAACCATATCGAAATAAACGCATCAAATTGGCGCGCGCGGGTTGATGAGCAGGTTTGGGGGATACTGTGGCCTGCCGCCGATGCGTCATGGCTCGCGTCCACTTCTCTTGTTCGCCCGCGATGCGCCACTGGCAAGCGGATCGTGGCGCTGTGGGTGGTGGGGTTGCTTCGTACGGATGAGCTTGGGTTGGTTATCCTGGTTTTCGGCGTTTTTGCCCCACATCCTGGAGTCCCTTTCCTCCAGCTGCGGAATCTTCCTGAGCGACGAAAGCAGTTTCCACTCAGCTTGGAGCAGCTTGGATCGCACCCACCCTGGAGTCCCTTCCCTAGCCTGGTTTTGCGCTCGATAAGTGCAGAACTCAGCGCGGACTCCCCCTGAGCGACTAAAGAGCTTAAATAGAGCGGTCATATTGCTAAAACCGTGCTCGAATGCAAAAATTACTCCCCGACGCACAAATTCTTTTCGGATTTGATTTTAGCGGCCACTAGACACTCGTCATCACTACAGTGCACCTCCCTAACGTGCATTGCCCCGGTTTGTCTTCAGCGTTGAAGTTTTCAAAAGAAGTAGTGTTATCGTTGGTATACGCATTCAATGAAGGTGTTTGCGTTGGCAACGTTGGAGTGACTGTCGCTACTTTACGTAACCTTTATGAATATTCTTCCTACCTCAACGCACTGGCGACTAGCTCTGCGTAATGACCGATTGATGCGTTATTCAAATTATAAGATGGTTCGCGTACGGTAAAGTAACCCCAGAAGAATTAAAAAGGAATTGGGAACTACGTGTGAAAGCGAGAAACCGTAATAGAGAATGTGGTACTCGACAGGGGGTTGTGTTGAACTAAAACGGGTTACCGAACTTCCTTTTCAGGAACCAGATTGACCTCCTGCGAGCCAGCTCCCCGCGTCTCAACCACAAGTTCTACAAAACTGAGCGCAAACTTCTCAATACGCGCAGTCTGGTGAACAAAATTTGTTGCAAGTCGGCGGCCCCAGTGCAGCGGCTGTGCCGTCAACACGTGGGACACCAACCTACCCCATGGGGCACCCGAAGCTGCCAAGGCCCAGCGCCCCGGGGAGGTGAAGGGTCCCATGCCCTGAAGTGCCACTCCCGTAGTGGGGACTCCCCGGGTCCATCCCTTCACTCCTCACCTGGCTTGTATCCCTTCAGCCCCAGGGCTGCAGCCAGCACGAGACAGTGGGGGGAAGTACTACACTACACCTGATTCCCGACAACACTGCCCTCGCGACGTCCAGGCAGGGGGCCAGAGTCTGCCCCCCCCTACCCGGACCCCGCGAGGGGCTTAACAGGCTTTACCCCGACAACCCAGCAATGGCAATGACAACAGTAACACAATACCAGATACACTGTACAACGGACTCACCACATTCCCTCGCCTTGCACACCGAATACCATCATAGGTTTATCTCAATACCACACGCCGACATAGCAGGATAAGGAATAGGCCGGACACGCAAATGATGATATCACAGAACAGCCGGCAGAGTAAGGAGGATCGGGACTAGAATGGGCCGGGCGCTTCACTGTGCAGGGGCACTCCGCGCCCTCAGCCCTGGCGACCCTTCCAGGAAGGGTCGCCTCCCATCCGACCGGCAGTCGATGCCGAGCAATGCGGGGACGACATGATGACCAGACACCCGGCGGCTGAAGTGAAGCTGGCTGGCGAGCGCGGCCGATCGCGGTCGATGAAGGCGTTGAATGGACCTCGCGGCTCGCGCGGGAAGCGGGTTATGCCCGTTCCGAAGCGCGCGCCCCGCCCGCGGATCAATCCAGCGGAGGCGGGGCAGGCCGCGCGAGAGCCCGCTCGCCGACGCGCCGTGCGCACGCAGGAGGATGGAGGGGAGCGCCGTGGTCGCGAGACGCGACACTCCGGCCCAGAAAAGAAGGCCTCCCGCGGGGGATGAGTTGTGAGGTTGCCTGGTCACCACTGGGCTTAAAGCCCGTTTTGAATTTTTTAGGGGACATCGACTGCGGATCACACGGAAGAACGACCGCCCCCCAATAGAACCGACCAGGACCTCGGAACGCCGTGAAGTAAAGATGTGAGCGGAGCACCCGACCGACTAAGGATGAAATGGCAAGGGAGGTCTCTGCCGGCTGACAGGAAGACACACATAAACTTCACACATGGAATGGCTACCACTGCGGCCGGCCCTATCTGAAATGCCTCGACTCCACACATATCGGAGGAGGCTTGCACGGGATGGGGACACTAGGCTAGGAGTCACAAGATGGGATGAAATGCATGAAACAGAGTGCCTGATCTAAACTATGACACTAAGCCACTGGTAAGTGGTCAACTGCAGCCTAGAGCGTCCAAGAAGAAATGGATTGACTGAGCAAGACCTCCTCGAAGGGGAGTATGAACAACAGACCTACATAATGCGGCGGGATATGAGAGCGATGATGAATTGGCGACATAAAAATATAAACAACATACAAAATAGCAAAATACACAAAAATATGAAATGCCAGATATACAACAATAATCAAAATACATACAAAAACATTCAACCATACAGACATACTGAACTGCCGTCAAAGGCTGGGTTCGGTCACGGAGGACCTACTACCATCGCCTGGGTCGGTCCGTCCGACTCGTCCCTCCTCGACCCATCCATGGGTCGGAACCATCCACCCATCAAGCCACATCCTTCATACGGACCGCACGACCGACCACCAGAACTGTAATGTATCGGTTTACATCTGTATGGTTATTTGAATAAAGATTTTTCTAAAGGAATGTATTGCATAATGAAGGAATAAAACCGACAGTTGAAATGAAGCAGCTCAAGTAAAAGGACTTAGCCCTATACGAGATGTCCAGCGTGCGTATGATGTTATCGTCGGTCGCCGTGTATTGCCCTGTCGTTGTGGTTCGCGACATCGACTCGAGCTATCTAGAAGTAAAAAGGTTGGGATGAACTGTTCACCTGTTAAAAATGAAGTGATTAAAGCTCGGCTCAATGGCTGCGTTGTTCTTGGCGACCGGCTCACGTCCTGGACGGCTTGGCTGCTGGCGGGCTCCACGATGACGTGGATCTCAG
>CANDYH010000834.1:0-16016 GCA_947396885.1 Heligmosomoides polygyrus polygyrus | reverse complement strand
TTTGAAAATAGGGCCTAGTGAAAATCGCGCTTATCTGAATTATCGTTTGATCCGGGATTTTCACGAATGCCACTATCCGCATGCTCCCTTAATGGTTGGTTTGAAAAAACGACTGGTCCGAATTATCCGAACCAGCGTCAGATCCAGCGTATACTAACCATGCTGACGTTTCAGGAGCAGAACCGTTGGGAACTGCTTCTGAAGCACTTGTGCATCTCAACAGACAAACCACGGCCGAAAGGTTTTGCCACGGTTGTAATCACTTTAGCTTTCTAGTTTCTAGTGTCAAAACGCCATACTAGGTTACAAGCAGATCTAGCGGTAGGAGAAAGCATTAACTGCCAGCAGTAAAAATATTAGTGTCGACAAAAGGCATTTAAAGAGTGCCAAACTGCTTCGACCTTTCCATATTGTAACACTCGTCCTATAATAGGAAATGTAGTGCTATAGGGCATTGTGAATGCACTAACTAAGCCTGATCAATAGGCTGGTATAAGGATGTCGCGATTCGCTGACAAATATCGGTACACAAAGCACTAATAAGTCGGAACTGAGTTGTATCGCCTCAAAGCTTGTCGGAACAACTGAGGAAGAGGCCTTGCATTGAATCAGCCGACTGCTGAGGGTCACTGGACGGCTGATAGCAGACGGATCTCGACGACTGGAGAAAGCCACCGTCGAACGCCCCACTGACAGATCGATTCCCGGGCCGGGGTTCTGGAGCGCCGCGCATCGGCGTCGCCGGGCACAGACGGGTGACGCCCTTCTTGCGCTCCGCTCCCTCGACCACTGTTCGGGGAACAATAAGGTCGTCGGTGATGACTAACCGCAGTGGTTGCTTGTGGAGAAGGCCGTCGAGGACAATTTTATCGGGACGAAAGGAGTCAATTATGAATTCGTCCATCCAACGGCAGCCGTTTCCCAATGTAGTGGTTCATCGTTTGGAACTAACACCGCGTCGTGGATGACATCTTCAGGGTGGTCTGAAGTAAAGTGATGAAGGTTTCACATTCTCCCACGCAAACGTGTCGATCCGCAGCATGACTTCAATATTAGGGTGGACCAAAAGTAATGAGACAAATTCAACAAATTTCTTTATCTCTTTATAACCCAACTACCGCTCAACGGTGCTAAGGAATGGATTTACCATTAAGGTCAATGACCTTGCTGCCATCGATCAGCCAACTTCCTGATGCCATCCTTCCAGAACTGCTTAGGCCTGGAGCTCGTTATGGTTGTCGAGGTCTGCTTGGGCCCTTGTGTCCCTTCCGACCGTGAAGTCCTATAGGCTCAAGAAGTAGTGGTAGTCGCATGGAGAGATATCCGGCGAATACGGTGGGTGAGGCATATGAACGTAGCCCAGCTGAGCAAGTTTATCCGTGGTCACTTCTGTCCGATGGGGTGCGGAAGAGGAGAACCTTCTTGAAGCGCTGAGACCGAATAAGTGCGAGTCGCCGGTCCATCTCTTTTATTTCGTTCACCATGGCCTTGGAATCCGTCGTCGTGCTTTTGGAAAACAGCTTCCAGTATACCAGTCCATCTGCGCAACCTCAAAAGCTTAAAAGGTGCTTCTCGCCGTGAACATCACGCCGAGCGGAGGTCGGTAACAGGTCATCAGGCCTCACCCAGACGCGCTGCTTGGCACGGTTAAGGTAGAAGACGTATTTCTCATCTTGCGTGACTATTGAACCCAGGCCGCTCGGGATTAGGAATTGGGCGGGATTTGCGCGACACAGGTCGACTCGTCAGACTGCGGTTTCGGGATGACTGGGGTTTTGGCAGGCTTCTGGAAAAGGCGAAAGTGGTCACTCCTCAGGTGGCCTTCAGTAAGTAGAAAATAAGCATACAAATACTAGAAGCACGAAATTGGACTCCAGTCACGACATATATGGGCACGGCATGGAGAGTCTCATTACTTTTGCCCCCCCCCCCCCCTCCCTAATAGCATCATTTTTCAGCTCATCTTTTTCTCGCGGTTGTAGATGTTCAATCCGACTTTGCACCAATTACGATTTTTCTCCAGGTGTCGAACCACAGCGCTGCGATTCTGAGGTTAATCTCGATGAATCGTCGAGGAAGGCGCCAAGGCGTCATCGTTCACCTACTTGCTCCTTCCTCTTACTCAACAGACTGTCTCCACCGTAATTCTCCGATTCAAGAAGCTTGGGCATGAAGTTGAACGTCCAGAACGGGAAAGAAGTCGCACTGGTGTCGAAAAGCATGTAATTCCAAATTCGAGGGTATCCGTGGAAAACATCGCTCGTTATATCAATGTCAGTCTCACGTCAGAGCATTGAATAACCAAAAAAGAACTTGGACTTGAACGCTACAGGTTCCATAAAGTCCATCACCTGACAGACAAGAATAAGCGTGAACGGCTCCAACAATGCCGCCAACAAGATACGGGCCGCAGATCGCGAGTGTGAGCGAGCACTACTCAGGAACGAGAAGCTGCTCGCCATGGAACAGGCTCACAGCCACCAAAACGACAGGATCTAGTCTATTTAAGGTCCTACCACCTCAGCCATCGTCGAACATCGTAAAATCCGTAGGCGGTCATACTGTGGAGCGGAACCTGCACCAGCGAATCCTTGTTGAAGAAGGAGTAAAAACTGTTCAATTCGTGTATCGACGAGACATCCTCGAGAACATGGTACTTACCTGGGCCAAGCAGCGCTTCGGCAATGCGCAGTGGTTGTTTCAGCTAAGCTTAGCACATGTACAAAGCGCAAAGAGCAGGCCAAGTTCTCCGAATCATCACGTTTGCGGAGAGGCCACTATACTCCCCGGATCTGACTCCGGCGGACCGTAGCGTGTGGTCCATTTTGGAGGCCAGGTCTGTGCCAAGCGCTTCCAAGCCTGGAGTCTTTGAAGGAATCTCTGAACCGAGAGTGGAACCGACTGTCTCGAGATGACCTGTGGTTTATCGGCGAAAATTTCATCCAGCGTTTGGACCTCTGTGTTCGCGCGAAGAGGAGGGACCACTTCGAATCGGATCGAATAAGTGTAGCCTGGGGTCTATTTTGTTGTTATTTATGAGTTGTTCTGCCAAGTTGTTAATTGTTTCATAGTTATATTAGCAAAACCCTCAACACGTTATTTTGAAAGGCCTGTATGTATGCGAGACAATGCGCCGCGAGCGGCCGTGTGCGTCTCTCTCTGGATTGTGAGTGTTATTTTTGTAGATTTTTCAGTCAAGGGCTTTACGGATTGGTCCTTCAGTTTGGCACACATCTTTAATTTTCTAAAACTTTTGGCAACAGTTTGGGAAACATCTGTGCAGTCAGAGATCTGCGGGAAGCTTTTTTCTTCGAGAAAGCAGAAGATGCAGTGTAATACGAAAAAGCTTAAAATAACCGCAAACCGGAACGCGGATGCGGAAAAAATTGCTGCTTAGTTTGATTCCACACAAATGTATGGTATCAATAACCAAATTACTGCTGAAGAACTTCAGGAAGCAGACGGGGCAACATGGATTTTTTTCAACAAAATCTGTATTTCTGATGCAATAGTGCGGTTTCTTTTCGAGCCTTTATAGAATTCAAAAACAGTCATTGAAATTGAAAAATATTCTAAACCTAAAAAAAACCACAATTTTCTGACGTAACATACAAAGCTGTTTCCGACTCATCCTTCGCACCTAATCGGTGTAGTTTTAAGCTATATCTAGGATTATTAGCGAATATAAGGATATGTTTTATGTTCAGATTAAGCAGGTAGATCTTGCCTCAAACGCACTTTAACCCTTTCGCGGGCTTGGACTATAATAGGCGTATTGTACAGTTTCCTATATATCTTGGTTTCTTCAACGTTTTATGTGATTTTTGGGCCCTTTAATAGCTTCTTCTTTTCGGGTGCGGCTTCGACACTGAAGAGAATCGCGAGAGTTCCCTGAACAATGGATGTTTTAAAGACAATAAAATCTTTCAAAGTTTTGAATGCTATTTTTCGACACTTCAAAATAGAGATTTTCTGGTAGCAGAGTTCCAATCATCACTGCTCAACGTTCTGCAGTTTTTTTCAGGACGTCATGGACACGACACATTTTTCTACCTGAAGGAATGATGTCTGCGTCGGAAATTGTGCTCTGAAATTGTATTATATAAAATTTCGAGTGTTAATTACTGATAACGCCTTAAGTGCCTTCCCTAGAACTTTTTTCGCAGCTTCGCCATCGCTCTTCGAGTCGTCTACGGAGCGGCCAAAGAATGATGGATGATGGAATTTCCATGGACATGCTCCCCATCCTAAGGAAACATCATAAAAAATGAAATTGAAGCCTACGAAAATCCAAGCTCTGTATATCATACACCAAAAAAACAAGGTTCTCCGCAGCGATGGCGGAGCTGCGATGACGATATGAGGCTGGATCGTATTCTCCTTTTTCATGAAAACAAAATTATTTATTTACCCGAGGCAGACCACCCATATGGATAAAATTCTGCCACAAAAACTTTCAAGTCTTGATCAATGCACAGTGAAAAAAACCACAATTTTCTGGATTCGAACTGGTTCGATTGATCTTTGCTCGGCTTTGCACCAATGCCATCGAAGCGAAAAATTGATCGTCCACAAAAAGTTTCAACTCGGTAAGTTTTTCGAATTCTCAAAGCTTTGCTAACTTATCAAAAAACTAGAAAATAGCACTTTCTCATAATTTAATATAAATCAATTTCCAACTAAAGGGTTTTCATGCGCAGCGGAAGATGTTCGATTTCCGGTCTATTTCGGGAAAATGCGAACCACCACACCCACGCCTTCCGCAGTCTTTGCGAAGGGAGGCCTCGCATCATCCATTAGAAGATTAATCTTGCTCTTGTATACGCGGTCAGCGGGCAACCTGGACTCTGTCTCTTCCAGCTGCGAGGAGACGAGGTTGGCTTCAATCGACTGCCGAGGCGGCAGGACCTCGTAGTAAACGACACCCTTGCTACAGTAGCACAAGGAGAGCAGGTGCTTCTTGCCGTGAATATTTCTCTTTGGAGTGAGCTGTGGATCTTTCCCGAGGCAGCCACTGTAGCTTCCTGTCCGGGTTGCTGTACATTATCCACTTCTCATCCATAGCCGTCATCGTCTCAGTCCATGCCGTCGTCCGGTAGAGGGAGAGTAGAGAAGAGCAGACCTTCACACGTGTGTTTTGCTCGGCGGCTGTCAGATCGTGAGGTACGGTATGAGGGCGCGTCGCCACAAGATCGGATCGAGTGGGGATATCATAGAAGGTGGATTTAGGAGTGCCCGTCTATCTCTCCATATCTCGTACAAACTTAGCCAGATTAGCTTGAACAGACGCGATGACGACCGTTGTACGTCTCGATTGAGAACGTGCGGATCGAGTAGCACCGTCGGGGGAGAAGTCTCCTTTTGCAAATCGATCAAACCAGCGGTACACCGTAGCAGTGGAGGAAAACTCGGGATCCGTCAGCGACATAATCTGCTGATGGGCCTCGGTTGGGTGGAAGCCGGAACGGAAGCATCGAAACAAAATGGTGGTCAGTTCGGCTGGACATGATAAGACAGACGGATTTCCGTAACCTAGAGGGAAAGGCGACTGTATTGACTGAGGTTTAAATCAGAACGCTATGATCTACAGGTCGATATAGTAACATGATATAACGCAGAACCTGTCAGAAGATATGTCACTTAATTTGGATGCATCAAAAATTCTCTACACTTTCCGGACACCCTGATAGAAGAAAAGCGCCTTCCCACCATGTAAGAATCGTTTTCTAAAAAGGTGGTCTTCATGCGCGGCGGGAGGGGTTTCTTTCTTGTCAATTTCGCGAAAATACGTGCCGAAAATCGAACCTGCCTCTCCCCGCCCCCCCCCCTCCGCCGCGCAAGAAGACTCTTTTTTGGAAATCCATTCTATATGATATGACATGATAAGAAAGCATATTCTTTCTATTTTTAATGAGTAAGCGGAATTTTTGAATTTCGGAAAATTAGCTGAGTTATTAACATTTTTGTAAAATCGCCTCTATGGTGGCGATGTCCGTTCCTCCACGTGCTGCCACTGGAAACTTCCCGCTTTTGCGAGTCGAGCCGAACACGGACACTCGAGTGCAGGCGACAGGCCCTTGTGACAGGTCGGACTATGGAGATCCTATGTCACATCACATGGTTGATGGCGCTTCATGTATCGCAAGATAATGCTCGGCGTCCGCGGCAGCCGACGCGCACAGCGCAGAGCCCGGCGAGTGTGAAAGTATGCGAGGCTACATGATGAGAGGACGGCATCGGGGAACAACTGTGTTAGTCCAAAAGTCCCGCAACGTAGGAAAGACCCGCGTGGCAACGCTGAATGTACATTATCACGCCGGTCCTTTGAGTTGGCAGAAGTAAAGGAGCGAAAAAAGGTTGACCTCTGTACAGTGCAGGAGACGAGGTGGTTCTGCAGCAAGTCAAGGGACATAGGACAAGGCTTTAAGGCCGTTTTGTGCGGCAGTCCCAGGACCACCAGCGATGTTGGTATAATCGTCTCCGGACGCTTCCGAGACGCGATTGCAAGCGTGGAGCGTTTTAGCGACCGCTTGATAAAGATCGTTCTCGCTACTGAACGGCAAATGCATCACCTCTTCTTTGCACATGCTCCGCAGACTGGTTGTTCCGAAAGAGACAAGGATGAGATTTGAAGCCTGGTTGATGAGAATACAACAGAATTCCCGTCACTGGACGTAATTATTGTTGCAGGTGATCTTAATGGTCACGTTGGAGCACTAAAAGACGGTTACCGCTGTCATGGTGTTTCGGATATGAGTCACGGCGTGCCTCCCACCTCATCTCGTTTTATAGCGGGAACACAAAAACGCAAATCGACTTTGTCCTTGTGAGTAATCGAGACCAACGGCTAGTCACTAATGCGAAGAGCGTGCCGTACGAAACGGTCGCCACGCAACATCGACTGCTGATATGCACTATGAAGATCGCTTCTCTGAGTACTAGGCAGATCGAGCGTTGCGGACCAGCAAAAGTTAAGTAGTAGCGATTGAAGGAGAATGAAGCAGCTGTGACTTCTCGCATTCGGTTGCCGACGGTCACCACCGTCGAAGAAACCTGGCGGGGTGCCACCGAAGCCATTCTAGATGCTGTACGCTCCGAACTTGGCACTACGAAACCGGGACGGCATAAGGTCGACAGGCAGTCATGGCTGTGTACTAACGAGGTTAAGGAAAAAGTTCGGGAAAAGAACAGAATATACCATGCATTCCTCAGCAACAAGACAGCCGAGAAATGGCGCTTTTATTAGGAATCGAAGAAATCGGCCAAGAGGGCAGTGGCCGTTGCAAGGGCCACTCCCGTTGCAAGGGCCACTCATTACGATGATGTTAACGAGCGACTTTAGTCGCGCAATGGTGAGCGATTTCTTTATCGACTCGTCAAGTTCCGTCATCCCAGACCGAGGATGTTGAAAAGTTCTTTAGCATCAACCATGAGAATGGCCATCTCCTAATGGACCGCGAAATGCCCTTGAATCGATGGCGAAACTAATTCGAGGAAATCTTGACGGTAAAGTTTGCCCATCCAGCCATTCCCCATGCTCCTCCCGTGTACGGTCCCGTTCAGAAAATCACTGTTGAGGAGACAGAAGCGGCTTTAAGGAAGATGAAGCCAGGCAAGGCAACAGGCTCCGATGATCTGGCGGCCGATTTGTGGAAGTCCAAACCCTTGTACCCGGCTAACGATATCCTTCAACCAGGTGGTTGCGGAAAATAAAGTACCTGGAAGTTGGCAGATAAGCACGACGATTCCGATTTGGAAGAAGAAGAGAAGTCCAGCAGACTGCACAAGCTACCGTCCAATTAGTTTACTTTCGCATAGCATAAAGATCTTTGAGCGAATTGTTGATGGACGCATTCGTGACATCGTCCAGCTTTCTATCAACCAGTGTGGCTTTGTACCTTGGTGTGTGGCACCATCGATGCCATACACGCCGTTCGTCTACTTATAGAAAAGCACTGCGAGAAACAGAAGCCGGTGCATCTTGCCTTCCTCGACTTGGAGAAGGCCTTCGATCGCGTTCTGCCTGAAGTGATGTGGTATGCTTTAAGACAGCATAATGTTCCCGAAGAGCTTATTGAGTGGGTGCGGCTACTCTACTCTTGTCCGAGGAGTAGAGTTCAAGCGCCAGCAGGTACGTCGATGAAGTTTCCCATCTCTGTCGGAGTACATCAAGGTTCTGCGCTCTCCTTACTGCTTTCCATAGTCGTTATGGATTCCATATCGCGTGATCTTCAGCGGTCAGCTCCTTGGACGTTGCTTTATGCTGACGATATAATGCTCGCTTGTGAAGATAAGGTTGAACTCCAGCGGCAGGTACAAGCTTGGTGCGATCGCTTGGAGAGCTTTGGACTCAAAGTTAATGTCAAGAAGACCGAGTATATGACGATTGGAGAAGATGAGTCCAGCTAAGGCAAACGGCATTGAGCAGCCACGTACTGCGGTATTCAAGTACTTGGAATCAGCAATCGCGTCTGATGGCGGTCTACTCGTTGAAGCATATTCACGCGTGAGTGCAGCGTGGTCCAAGTGGCGCTCTCTGACGGGAGTGCTCTGCGACAAGAAGATACCAGAGCGGCTTAAATCGAACAGAGCAGTCGTCCGATCTGTAGCTATATACGGAGCTGAGTGCTGCCCCGTTGCCAAAGAAATTGAAAGGCGTCTCAGCGTGATGGAAACGAAGATGCTGCGGTGGACGGCCAGAGTTACGCGTTGGACCGTGTGCGCAACGACTCCATTCGGCAAAGATTGGTGTCACTCCGATAGTTGAGAAATTGTGAGAAGCTCGTCTGAGATGGTACAGCCATGTTCTTCGCGCAAGCGGTGACACTGTCCTAAAGACTGGCCTCAACTTCGAGGTGCCCGGAAAGCGGCCAAAGCAACGCAGGCTTGATACGCTGCACCACGACTTGAAGATGGCTAAGTTACACCTTGATCAGGCATTTGATCGGTCAAAGTGGCGCCAGTATTCCAGGGAAGCGATCCCCGCAAGAAAGCGGTACAAACCTGAAGAAGAAGATGAAGAAGAAGAAGATGATGATGATGGCGATGATGATGATGATGACGATGATGATGATGACGATGATGATGATGATGATGATGATGATGATGATGATGATGATGATGATGATGATGATGATGGCGATGATGATGATGATGATGATGATGATGATGATGATGATGATGATGATGATGATGATGATGATGATGATGATGATGATGATGATGATGATGATGATGATGATGATGATGATGATGATGATGATGATGATGATGATGATGATGATGATGATGATGATGATGATGATGATGATGATGATGATGATGATGATGATGATGATGATGATGATGATGATGATGATGATGATGATGACGACGATGATGATGATGATGATCTTATCTTTATCTTTATTGGGACATGTGAATCTATGCACATGCAACTGCGACCGACAAGAGTACATGGCGGTCGAGATTCCAAGACAACAACCCTGTGAAAAGAGTTTGAAACAATTACGAGGTTACGCGTATAAAAAGCAACGAAGAAGAAACAACTAACAGGAAACTAAAGGAAAGAAAGGAAACAATGCTGTCAAGTGACCCTGCCTCAGAGCAGAATGCGGGAAACTAAGAGTATTCCAAAAACTTGTTTATGATTGTTTTGAAAGCCGAAAGTTTAGAAGGTATCTGAAAAGCTTACACAACTTGACGTATTCGCTCCCGGCCCTGCAGATGAAGTGGTTCGAACGAACTGAGGCCCTAGCCCTAGGGAGAAGCGCTTTAAGTTTAGGCCCTTTGGTAATGGACGGCTTGACTGGGAAGTATTGCTGTCGATCAACGTGTATTATTCCATGCAGAATTTTGTAAACTAAGACCAAATCAAACTTTCTCCTTCTGAAGTCTAGAGTTTCAATCCCAACTTGGGAGTTCCTTTCCGCGCTACTAGGAATAGTCCTGTAATTGAATACTCCTGACTCAGGAACATTTTCCTGGTATAACTGTTTCCTTTCCAGAAGTTTCTTAGATTTGGTTTTGTTAGGAGCAATTATAGGTGTGCCATATTCCAGCATAGAGCGCACATAAACTTTGTAAGCCCTAAGGAGAATTTGAAGATCGCTAGTAGAGAGACATATAAATATATTGCACACTCTGCGCATGGCTTTTGCCGAAACCTCTTTGTAATGTTTTTCAAAATCAAGATTCTCGGTTACAAGAAAGCCCAAGTCCCACACTTCATTTGCATGCGAAATTTGATGGTCGCCTATTAAATAATCAGTTTTCATATTGTTTTTACCAATGTGTATAACCATAATTTTGCCTTTGGCCAACGGAAGCTCCCATATCTGAAACCAATTGACAACATCTGAAATTGCTAGCTGGACTTTTATGGCATCTAGAGAAGAGCTGATCGTGCTATAAAGTTTGAGATCGTCGGCGAAAACTTTACAGGCAATGCCGCGTTCGGCAATCACTGCAGGTATACCTCTGGTATAGATGTTAAAGAATATAGGTGATAACACCCTCGGAAGAGAAAGCTCCCCATGAGATGAACTGTAAAAGTTCTATTAGCTAAAAAGTCTTTAATCCAAAGAACGATTTTTGGGTGCAAACCGACCAAGACCAACTGTTCAATTAACTTACCATGCGGTACCTTATCAAATGCCTTTGAAAATCAAAGTATACCACATCCACCCCTAGATTCCGGTCCAATGCATCGGCCCAGTCATTGAGTACCGCCAGCATTTGAGTAGCAGTGGATCCTCCCCTCCCCCCCCCCCCGTAGAAACCCATGCACTTCGGCGAGGGATGATTGATCAAGGTGAGCAATGATGACCTTTTTGAGCATTTTTTCGAATAAATTAGCAAAGATGGATATGATGCTCACCGGACGGTAATTTGTTGGGCAGGTGAGCGGCGGTCTTTTAGGTAAGGGAATTACATAAGCCTCTTTCCATTTCGACGGAACCTCGGCTCGCATCAAGCTCAAGTTAAAGATTATCTCCAACGGTTCTGCGATGTCTTGGGCTACTGCTTTGATAAAACTCAGCGGAATTTCATCTGGGGTCACTGCATAAGGCTTTGGCCACTTGTTCAAAAAGTCCAAGATCTCATCTCTGTGGAACCAGAAAGAGTCCGACATCTGAGGAAAAGTAGAAGCAACTGAAGCAGACAATGTCCGCTCAGAATCGTATGTTTCGGAAGTATTTTGATACACACTTTCAAATGTTTTTAGTAAGATCTCCGCTTTGTCCTTAGCATTAAAGTGCGAAACACCGTGGTCGTCCACCAAAGCAGGAAAAGAGTGCTTGGGATTGACTTTCATTTTCATCATCCTGAAGAAGCCATTAGGGTCAATGATGATGATGATCATGAAGTGAAATCACTTCTATGACGATGGTGAAGGGTCCAGCCAAGATTCAGTTCACGACTTCCCAAAATTGATCATAACTCGGTCTGTTTTTCGAGTTTCAAAAATCCCGCTTTCTCGTCAAAATTAGAGGAAATATGCTTTTTTACCGTATAAGAAACGATTTTTAAAAAAGGGTCTTCATGCGCGGCAGGAGGTTCGATTTTCGACACGTATTTTCGCGAAATCGACCAGAAATCGAACCACTCCCGCCGCGCATGAAAACCCTTTTTTGGAAATTTATTTATATATAGCGAAAAAGCATTTTTTAGTTTTTTTTTCAAAGCTAGATAAGTTTTGAAAATTCGAAAAATTACCGAGTTATGAGCATTTTTGTGAAGTCTTTTCAATTTTTTTTCGCTCAAAAACTCCACCGCGTATGAGGTCCCCTTCTGTAGAAAATGGTTCTTAAATTGTGGAAAAGCGCTTTTTTCTTTGTTTTTGGTGATTTGGCAAATTTCTCAAAATTCGAAAAGCTTACCGAGTTATGAGACTTTTTGTGAACGTCCAATTTTATCGCTCCGCTGAGGTTGGTGCAAAGTCGACCAGAGGTCGACTCAATCAGTTCGATCGAAAAATTATGGTTTTATTTACTGTGCATTGATCAAGACTTGGATGTTTTCGTGGCAGAATTTTGTCCATATGGGTGGCCTGCTTCGGATAAAAAATAATTTTGTTTTCAAGAAAAACGAGATTTTCGCACGATCCAGCCTAATCATACCGTCATCGCAGCCGAAAACTTTAGTTTTTACTGTATAATAAGCACGACTTAAAATGTTATATGGTACAAATCCACTCTCTGATATTCTTTCCTTCAGTTGGCAGGACCTTTTCCGCGGGGAGTCCAACCATCCCCCAGTTGCGATCGATGATGTCAGAGAACGCAGTAGCCGCACGTAAACTGCCGTAACTTGGAGATTTTTTGGAGCCAGTGGAAATTTCACAAAGCTTTAGTAAATGTGGATCCCATGCTTTAAAAACCAGGCTCTCAAAATAACGTCCTCCATGTGATTAGTGTGTCGATATTTTTTCGGCAAATAACTCTAAATCGAGACGCTTGATCATGTAGAAGATCGCTTCAGAGAAACCTGATTTTATCACTGTGTGTCAAAATGTGCTTAAGCTTTGTAGATTACAATTTCACTTTCTGGCGTTGTTTCCTGCAGAAGAGAGAAAATTAATTCCGTGACAAGTCCACCCACAGGTTACCATTCCGTCATCGAATTAAAAGAGCGTTTCAAAATCTTGTTGGGAACACTTGGGTCGCCCTGGCGTAACTGACACTTGAAATTTAATAGAGTGCAATTTTGGAAGTAGATGTCGTTCCTTCAGCTAGAAAACTGCGGTGTCCATGACCGGTGTACTGCGAAAACCTGAAAAATGAAAACATTTCATTGACTCTTAATCTGCGAACAGAAAGTCTTTATTTTTTACTGTACATGCAGCAGTCGCCATTTTAAAAAGTTGGTATTCAGATCCATTTTTACCTTAGAAAGCGGATATGCCTGTAAATATCCACATTGCCGTGCTACACCTAGAAAAAATCCCCTTCGATTCTCGAACTTTAAGCTTGAGCCTACTCGTGGCTCCCACGTTCCCGTTAAGGCCACCAGTGATAATTATGATTATAGAACGAGATCTCGCAGAATAACGTCGTCTGCTGTTTCACACAGAAACCAACTCTTCTTCGCTATGGTGCTTCTATCAACTTTCAGGAGCGGGCAGCAAATGCACCCCCATAACAAGGCCCTGTTTTGGCACGGGACTGCTTCTTCTGGTTCAGTTGCCTTTCTCGCGCATCGGCCCCACGGATGACGTAGCTCTATCTCGAATATTGTGAGCCGACATATGAAAGTACAATGCGACATTGATTGTCCGTAAGCCAGCCTGTCCAAGGGCCTATCCTCTGCATTTGAATGTGTGGCTCAGCCCGCAGAAGCGAGCAGTAATCAGTAGCACCAGGAGCTGAGATAGTCACCAGGTGAGGCTAGCATTGATGTACAGAATTGCCCGCCTAACGTTTTAGCCCAACCGTCATCCTCAGAGCTTAAAAAACAAGAGAAACGGGAGAGGCCACTTGTCTAGAACCGTTTCCAAATTCGTGCGGTTTTAGCCTCAAGCGAGAGGCTGGCAAGCCCCTGTGATGGAGGGAGATTGGGAGAGTGAAGTGCTACTCCGCAGGCCACTAGTTCAACGACCCTATATACCTTCATTGGCCTCCGGTGTCGAGCCGTAAAGATCAGCAACGAGGCGAGCTCTTGGATTATCATCAAGCGCTCCTTTCTTCTATTGAGTACGAGTTCGTTAAGACGATCCACAGTGCTAAGAGAGTCTTGCGCATTGGGATGTCGATCTCATGCACCAGGATTGCCTTTAACTGTTGCGCGGCCGCGACTTTACAGCCAAAACTCTTCTCGGCACTCTTTATCTCGCATGCTTTCAGTGCACATCTACGGAACTGTTTTGCTTAGGCTTATTATGATGCTGATCTCAAGGCGTAGGTCGTGAGGAATGCCTCTATTACTGTGTTTCAACCACTCATTCCAGCATGGTGTGTCCAATGGGTAAGGCGAGGCATGGCCTCGGGAGTGGTATACCTTATAACGTGTTTTCAGTGCAAGGAGGAACACAATGGGAAGACGAACAGGCAGCCTTGGGCGAGTGTAAATTGGACTCTACTCTCGAAGTGCTGCGGATTGCCTTGAAGAGCCAGTAGTGATTAGGAGAGAGGAGTGCGTGATTGGAACTCAGAAGTTCTCCTCGTTTGGCATTCTTTGTGGCCTGACACCGAAGAGCGATAAAGGGAGTGTTGTTGATCGGGTGGCCAGAAGGGGAGAGTTTCATTCGCCCATTCTGAATCCATCAGATAGCTCGCTGCCACCTTACTCGGACATTCGGGTTTGACGAGCCGAACCGTCTCCCCCCAACCACGTCCCCTTCAACAGAATGACAACTGCAATTGCTAACAGAAACTGCGGTTGCTATTCTGTTGCAACAGCAACAGTGTGTTGCTATCCTGTTGGAGGCTCGCAGCACACTGTTGCTATCCAGTCGCAGTGACTAGCGCGCAGTCTCGCAGTATGAGCTCCGACTTGGTCGCGCGCCGTCGTCTCTCGCGCTGTCGCGCTGTCTGCGTCTCTCGGCGGAGAGCGCGCCATCGGCCATGGTCTCCGCGTTCTCAGGCCCTGCGCTAGCAACGCGATCGCTTCGCGTCTCAAAGCGGTCTTGGCGCAGTCAATACTGCTGCCGCCGTCTAGTCTAGACAATAGACATTTTTATTTATTGCATATGAACTTTAAGTTTTTAAAGAAGCTTTTAAGAGGCATGGTCGCGTGCTTCAAGCGTGAAAAAAGTAATGTAACTGTGAAAGTATCAAAGAATTCGGGGAGTGTGGAACGGTCTACAGCAAGTGTGTTGGACATGGGTTGGACAGTCCACAGCAAGTAATGATTGCAATTGATTTTGGAAGAGTTAGAGAATTTGGTGCAAATAGGGTCGGTAGGGGGAGATACTCAGTGAATATTCGCTTTGATAGGAAGGCACTTGCACCTCCGATTACATTACAAATGCCTACCTTAGTTCGTCGTGGTGGAGAACACACCAATGCTGCAAAAAATTTTAGTTTCTTATAAACTAACTTTTATTTCAAAAATGTTATATTTAAAATTTTCCTATATGACGATAGATATTCTCTGTATCACTCCATATCCAGCTTATATATACATATATATACGCACTTTTCAAAACAAATTGGACACTTTTCAAATCAAATTGGACACTTTTCACGGCAAATTGGACGCTATTCTAAGCTCGCCCAAGACTTTTTAAATCAAAGAGAACGTTCCGATTGCAACAACCTTTATACAGGTTGCACTACATACTCATTAAAATGGTTAGAAAAAAATTTGTTCGAGGAAAATACTTTTTTTGATTTTTTACTGTAGCTGCCCGAATGAGTGTAATAATTTTATAAATTTTTATTTTTGGAGAAAAAAACCAATTTGTATTTTGCTTTAAAGCGCAGCAAAGCAGCAACCATAAAGTGCACTAAAAGACTATATTGCGCCATGTACTCGAAAAGCTCGTCGCGGTTTTTGATTGATAGTGTAAAAGCTGTTTACATGGAACTACGAGGTATGCGCGTTCTTAGCGATTGTTGTTTAAATCAACTATAATTATAAATATAATCAGCATATACATAATATAAAACTGCGAAAGCAGTATTCATTTTTTCATTTCAACACTATCGTCACTAGTAGTAGTACACGATCGTCTTAGACGAGCGCATGGCGTAATCTCATCTCTTGGCACTAAAAATTTCCGGATTTCTGTTCTATAAAAACATGCTATCAAGCATTATATTTCCACGAAAAACTAGAATCTTATAAAATTTCAAATATTGTGTTCACTTATTGGGTAAGTGAATTAAAGGTTTAAAGAAAACATACTGAAATTTTTCTCGAACAAAAAAACTGTAGACAATGCAACAAGTACAATTGTTAAGAACACGCATACCTCGTAATTCTATGTAAACAGCATATACACTATCAATCAAAACCGCGACGAGCTTTTCGAGTGCATAGCGCAATCCGGTCCTTTAGTGCACTTTATGGTT
>CANDYH010000833.1:0-15632 GCA_947396885.1 Heligmosomoides polygyrus polygyrus | reverse complement strand
AAGAATCCGGCCCCAGTTCCAAGTGATGACGGTTGGTGTAGTGGAGAGGGTGTATGTGTCGCTATATGCGTCAACCCTTATTAAGGCGTGGTGTGAAGGGCATAGCGAACAGGAGTTACAGTCAGATCTGGCCGAGCGTAAATGGCGTGGCGGCAGGTGTGTTTAGAATAACAAATCAACAAACACAACTGTCGGTAGCGGTATAGTGTCTGGTAACAACAGTGACACTTCTGTATAGTTGTGCCCGAATGAAAATCAAACGCGATTTTTGAATGTATTCGAATTCAAATGCTCGAAAAAAAGCGATTTTCGAATGTATTCGAATTCGAATGCTCGAAACAATCGAATTCGAAAGTTTGAATGCTATTGTTATCTCCGATCCAACAAAATAATCTATCTTTCTTGCTTCAAGCATCCCACGAGCAAATAATTTACGCTCCAATCAGAAAAGTAGGTGTCCTCAGGGGCCGTATGTTTTCGAACCAGGCCAAGGAAGGAACTTCAGGGTGTGTACCATCCAAGCTGCTAGTGTTAGAACTGCCTTCCTTGCTCGGTGGGAGTCCGCAGCTGGGTTCGCAGAAACGCATACAGCTGGAAAATGCGCAGAAAACACCAGCGAACTATGTAAACGTCAAAACCCCTAAAATCTCAACCACTCATTTGAATTGCGAAAATCCGCAACGCAAGAGAATCAAATCCACTATCCACTATCCACTTCTCCACAACCCGCGGGAGTGCCATCGTGGGCGTACAAGACATCGATCGAATGCCCACGTGGAGATCACGTTTAAAAATACCCCCCCCCTTGAAATGGATTCGGTCAGATGTACGCGGTGGAGCGCGCTTGCGCAACGCACAGTGCAGCATTCCTAACGGAGTGAACTCTCTCTATATAACGGCAACTCTGACTGTCTTTGTTTCATAATTAGCGATATGTTCCGAGTCATTCTTCTTGTAATACAGCTTGCGGAAAAATCCTAGTTGGGGGAACTTACTCTGGTGCTCCTCTCCATTATGCTTGCCTTCCCCTTCCTCCTACCACTGAAGTTCATCAAAAGGTTAGACATGCGTCACAGCGTGTAACGGCCTCTGGGCTCTCCAGGAAATGCAGGAAACGGATGGAAGAGATCTCCTGAACTCACACGTAGATTAGATGACGTGTGCGAAACTTTTTAATCTACAGGCATGTTATCAATATCGGCGGCACTTCCGCACTGATGGTTTTCTCTTATCGCTCTCATATCGATATGTGGAAACCTGACCAGATTTAGAAGGTGTGACATCGATGTCGCACAATGGGCGTTTGCTCGCCTCGTCCTGTCGTGAGGGTGGGAGGGCTATTTAGTTGAGGTAGAGTAGTAGGGAGGATCCTGTGAAGCTGGGAGATCTTCCTGGAAAAAGGGACCTGGAGGCGGCACCAGGATCGGGGAACCGACAAGAAGGGAGCCATAAGGGAATTCATACGGAGAACAAGGAATCTGCCATATGCATAGCCTCTTCATGCTCGACACAGCGGCAACTGTGCACGCTTCTGAGCCTGGATTCGGAAGACGGGTCTTCTGAAGATGGCCCACTACGTCGCGGAGCAAGTGTCCTGATTCTGAATCGTGTCATCGACGTCTGCCGTAAGTATGTTAGGACCACTAGAGGTGGTGGAGAAGGGCAGTAAGGGGGACCTCCAGGGTGAACCAGAAGAGCGACCAGGAAGGAAAGGAACAACCTGGAGGAAGGACCAGGACAGGGAAACTAGCAAGAAGAGACCAGTAGGGGCTCAATAGTGGAAACAAAGAATTGGGCCAGGAGTTGGGACTAGGAAATTGGGAAACTCAAAGAGGGGGAGGGAAGACCAGTAAGGGCGGACCAGCAATTAGATCCAGTAAGAAGAAACGAGTGATGGTACGGCCACCTCCTGCGTGGAAACGAAGACAGCGTCCGCAAGGTAGGCCTTCATTTCGCGGTAATAGGAAAGCGGCCTAGAGGGCGCCCAAAGCAGCGCTGGACTGATGCGTTACATATGGACTTGAAAATAGCCGGTGTCCACCCAAATCTAGCGCTGGATCGGGAAAGGTGGCGTCATAACACCATAATAGCGGACCTCGCCAAGAAGCAGGACAAACGCTGAAGAAGAAAGAAGAAGAAGAGGAAGAAGAAGAAGAAGAAGAAGATGATGATGATGAAACGAGTGAGGGGAACCTGGCTTCGGAAGACATGTTAACGATATCTGGAAATGCTAGCTGTGAGCATGAGAACGGTCGTGAAGGAGCAACCTGAAGGACAGAAGTACCGCGCAGCACAAACCAGTGACGTTACTGACCGGTCCGGAGAGCATGTCTATGATGAAGACACCGAAGTGGTGATGCCGCTCAAGTACGCAGCAGATTCTAGATGTTAACGTATTTTATGTTTTACAAAAACTACTTTCCATGGGTCAGCGATGCTGCAAAGTCGCGCGAAGCTCGCAACTGCGAGGCACACCGTTAGGCGTGTAGGAGCACCTGTCAGTTACAATCGCATTGAAAAATCTATTTTGCCTAAAATTTGGATTTTGTGAACGTTTACAACGGCTTCTTGCGAACTGTTTGGTGCAATGCCACAACGTTAGCCAAACCAAAAAGAACTTCGTGGATTGGACGATACAATTTATCCCAGTGTGGGTGATCTTATCCATATATTAGTGAAGCGAAAGTCAAACATCAAGCGAGGTAAGCAGTTGCAAAGCTCACGCAAAGGTTGGTCAGGACACTTGCCATCAGAATACGGGGTGTCTCAAAAATGCATACACTGCTTGAAAGGTGATAACTTCGTTCACAGTGAATGTACTGAGGTTAAGGACAAGTGTAAAAGCTAACAATATAAAATTTAGACATATAAATGGTTTGGATTGCGCCACGCACCCGTCAAAATTCTTCCATTTTACACTCGATTGACTGTGTTTCACATAAATACTTGTTGTAGTTTCGTCTTAAAAGGGCGCCTTTTTAAAGTTTGAAATTTAAAAACACACCACGGCTTGCGAAAAAGGAAGTGTCTTATTAAAAAATATTACGCTGGCCGAAAAGTCATGGAATAAAGAAATCTTTTTTTATTCAACCATAGTTTTAAATATAAAGTGGGAATTAACAATATACTTACCATAGAGTCGTATAACCGTATCCCATCTGCTCGGCAAATCGCTGATTCCTTTTCGTCTAGAAGTCAGCTGATTGCGACTTGAAGACGTTGTCGACTGCCATTTTGAGGTCATCATACCGTTTAAATTTATTCCCTCTCAAGCGATGCTTAAACGGTCCAAACAGATGGTAGTCCAATGGAACAAGATCCGGCGATTGCGCTGGAAGGACTACCGAATGCCAGCCGTGTTCGGCTATGTTCTTGGAATAGAGATGTTCTGTTATATACAAGATATTATGGTCTGCACCGAAACTAAGGACAGACACTTGCAGCTGTTGAAAGAGAGGTTTGCTAGGTTGAAAAAGGCAAAGTTAAGACTGAAATCATAAAAGAGCCATTTCTTGAAGAGCAAGGTTTTACTCCTCCTCCTAGATGCGACGGTCTGCGACGGAAAAATCCGTCGCAAACCGTCGCATGCTCATAACTCCTTTAATTTCGAGTTGTTTCACAAACAGTTGGTATCATTCGATTTGTCTCCTCGAGATCTATAAAACCATGTATAAAACTTTACCAGGCCACCGCGTTTTCGCTGTGGGTGGCCTAAAAGAATAACTGCAGCAGGCTTTTGCGATTGGAGCACCTTATTTTCCAGGACGTGCATGTGACTTGCAGTGCTTTCGGAGTATCTCAAGCATGGCGTGCGTTGTCAGTCATGCCTGGAGTGTCCCGAGAGCGCGCCGTGCAAAATGCATGTAGGATCGAACCTATCAATCGAATGGGCGGAAGCATGCCCACTGGGTTTCTATCTTCACTTTCTGGAAAATGTAAAGCCTTCAAGAATATTTCGGAACGTTTAGAAAAAATTTTCAGAAATTTCCAGACGCTCTACTCGGGAATTGCTTCAATCTGTCCCGGCGAGACTTATGAGTGCACCGTGTGCAATGCGTGTAGAGATCTGTATCAATCGAGTGGGTTCGGCAACTGGTAGAGTGAGCGTTTGGAGAATTCTATCATCAATTTTTAGCAGCCCTACTAAGGAATTGCTCTAATGCTGTCCAGCTAGCCTTTAGAGTGCGCCGTGAACAATGCATATAGATTGCACGCGCGGGCGTGTTCGGAGCGCAATAACTGTTTCGAGTTAAAATCGTTTCGGCTGCAACTCGTGGGTCTTGTGGGCAGTAAAACGTTGTAGTAGCACACCAAAGTAGAATGGCGTAGCTTGAAAAGAGGCAATGTTACAGGGTGCGAAAAAGCAGGTGAGGCTTGTAAGACGCATTTTTTTCCGAGTTCGGTGGACCACTGCGGGAAGATCCGACGAGCAAACGGCCTTGAAACGCGCAGACAAACAGAGAGCTTCAGGTGCTTCACTATGACGTGCTCAGAACTCCTTAGCTTCCTAAACTTGCTTAGCCTCAGCTGTTCAGTTTAAAGCGGCGGAAGATAGCGATTAGAGTTTCTTGCGCTCTTACTCGCCCAGGTTTGATTGTTCAACACTAGCAGTAATACCATTCTGTTCAGCATGAAAAGCGCTATCAATTTCGACCGATTCTGGGAGTATCGTTTTTTGACAATTTCGCATCAAAGGCGAGGCTGCTCAAAGGCGCGGCAGAAGGTCGATGACGTCATCGAAAATCGATATCATCGTTTTGGACCATGCTTGACACCGTTCGATAGAACTTTTGAGTATGATCTCCAAAGGGTGCGGAGGCGCGACTGTCGGGTGCATCCGATACCAGGTCCCTGTCCTTTATCCTTTATCCTTATCCTTATGATCTCCGAAAAAACTCCAAAATGGCCGTGGGAGAAAGCACACGAGAAGGCGTTTAGGAGGACGAGGGAGATAATTACTTCCGCTCCGGTTCTGCAACAGCCGAATGTAGAAGCAGCGAGGAGTGGGAAGAAACCTATAATTTGTACTGGTGCGTCGGCTTACGGTCTTGGTGCACTTCTGTCACAGGAGGGCGACGTCCAACTTTTTGCGTTATGTTGGGGTCATCATTTTCTTACCTAAGATCAGCTTTTAGTGGAGTGCCGCAGGGGATCTAAGTGTTGTGCATTTGCAGACGATCTGTAAATATATCGGCAAATGATCTCCCGGATGGACAGCACTACTCTTCAATGGAGTTTAGATGCAACAGTCGACTGGTCGAGTAAGTGGGGATTACCCCTGTCAAAAGAGAAAACAAAGGTGTTGCACTTTGGGTCAAACAATAGGCGTTATGAGTATAGCTTGCAAAACACGTCGTTGGAAAGTGTAAATCACATCGGAGATTTAGGTTTTACCGTTGATGAATCCCTTAGCTTTGACACTCACTGCCGACAGGTTGCAGCCAAGGCGACTATAGAGTTACATATAATATAGTTAGGACATTGTGCACGCGCAACACGTCGGTCTTATTGCAAGCCTATAAATCATTTGAACGACCCATCCTGGAGTGCGGCACAGAAATATTCAATCCGTACAAAAAGAAGTCGATTTTAAAACTCAAAAGCGTACAGTTTTACGTGGAAGGACTTGATTCGTGCTTTGGGATACCTTTATGAGGCTATTCCTTGAAGTGAGTCCAGAAGTTTGAATTTTGGATCAAAATCTCTCCAATAGATGAGGCAAAAAACTGACATGGTTTACGTTCTAAAAACTAATCAACGGGCTTACTGGGCTTAAGTTTAGTGATTTCCTGTAAGTCAGAGCCTCTGTCACTAGGGGACCTTCAACAAAATTTGTGATGAAGTGTTCTTCGAAGAACATAGCGGCTTATTCGCGAAACACTTCAGCGCTCACAAGCTCAGTAATAAGTTGGTGAATGTGGTATGTTGATAAGGAACAGCCCAAGACGTCTACAATTGGTCGAAGGTGTGTCAAAAGTGCTTTGTGCACCATTCGAGAGAAGTGCTGATACCTCCGTTAAAACCAATTGTGACTACGAAACCGTAAGAGGTGATAGGCGTGGACGTTTTGGAGCGAGGTCCAACGACTAAGGGTAGCCGATTCGCGGTAATGGTTGCAGATCATTTTCCCATACATCCCGCAGGGAACCCACGACAAGTCGGCTGAGACCATCGGTGAAGTACTTTTTACTCGATGAATCGCCGAAGGATGTAGGTGGAGAAAAATAATTTTAGTGGATATGGGAGGAGCATTTGTAAACCAGGTTTGCAAGAAATTGTAAAGATAACTAGGATTAGCCACGTGTCAGCCAAGGGGTATAACTCTAGAGAAAACGGGCTAACGGGAAGGCTGAGTGGTACGATTGTAGCTATGTTAAGGCGGAGTACTCTGATTCCATCTGAGTGCGACGCGCGGCTGCCGTTCTGTACTACGGCGTATAACATGACGCCGCATACCGCAACGGGGGAAGTCTATATTTCCTCTGGCTAGATCCAACATTTTCGTCAGAGATTATTCCAGGAGTCGCATGATATGCAATGGACAAAGCGCTGGAGAAATACAAAACGGAAATCTTGCAAGGCGTAGCAGAAACGCAAAAGTAAGGAATCGTGTATATGTTCAGTAGCCAAACGAAAATGCACGGAACTCGCAAAGTTGGTGTGTGAGTGGGCAGGTCCATTTAAAGTGCTGGATGTGAGCCAGAATTCGGCCTTAGTTAGCAGAGTTGGCGAAAACAGTGATCCGATTCGAGTTCAATTTCACAGTTTAAGAGTGGTTCCCAATGAAGAGGCAGAAAACCGAAAGAAAGAGTGGGTAGAATTGAATGCATTGATTTCAGAAGCGCCAAGCTGACGTCGGCCGCGGACCTCTTGTTTCAATGCGTAGACGAATGCTTTTCGTAGACGACGTTGAGCGATATCGAAGGCGTAGTATTCGCATATGGTCGTCAATCGTTCAGCGTTCAGTGGTCGTCAACTGTGTGTGGACCGCGTGAGAGGCGGCATCAACATTTATCCGGGAGGATCTACCTGTGGTCCAGAAGATTAGGCTGTTTAAGGACCGGGCAAGAGTGCTGGACGCTGAAGCACTCAGAAGAATCTTCAGGTTGGCCTACTCAGTATGCACTGAGTGGACAGAGTTTATCTGTTCAGCAGAAGCAATCGCAAAACACGAAGCAATACAGGACAACTGCGTTCTTGAGTTTTACCAGAAGGCCTTCGAACAAGTGAAAGAGGTTTCACGAAAGAAGCGAAAACGGCCAGAAAGCCGAAGGAAGGACCCACAGGGTTCGCGACACCGGAAACGGCTCATTTGATGGAAAAGGATGACCGAGATATAGTCTGATTGCAAAGGTCGATCACTCTTACGAAACACTCAAAGATGTGCTGAAGGACTGACAAACGTTTGGCACGTGGATCATAGTGTGTCCAATAGAAGCGAAAGGCAGAAAAGATGTCATCAGCTAAATCGTCATGCTAATTAAGTCGCATCTCTAGGACGGTGGACGAATATTCACTGCGTGGACGCCTATAACCGCTCAGAAGAAAGGAAAAAGTGGACGACGGAGCAATGGAGGATTTTGGACAAAGCGATATTGAAGTTGGGAGGGAACGAGCATGTTGTGGTAGCTGCTAGTAATATTGTGAAGGACGAGAAGCTTTTTGAGGGGGTGGGCTGTTCCGTACATTGGGGTTGCTGGAGCAAAACTCCTGTACAATGTAATCTGTAAAAGAGCAGCCGAAATTGAGCTACCGGATCTCGACCGGTCGTCGAGGTCGACGACTCCGCGCAGGGGCGGCATGTAGGGAAGGAACGCCGAGCTACGGAAGAGTTACCGGCCGCCCTTGAGGCGTAGGGCATACTAAGTGGTATCGTAATCTTCGCCGTAGGTAGGGTGGCGCGAAGCGAAAGGGTATAAAAGGCAGGGTGGAGAGGACCAGGAGTTCTTTTTCAGTTGTGTACGTCGGGTCCGCCTCGTGAGATCCTGTTTGGCCTCCGTGGTACCCATCTTTCTCAGCTGTGTGCGTAGACGCCAGCCTCAGTAACTCACCAAGGACTAATCCACGACTCGTGGGATCCACGTCAGTGACAAGCCGGACTTTCGCTCCACACCCTACGCGTCTACGGGTGGCTCAGTCACCCAGCTCAGTTCCACACATCCCCTTTTGCCTACGATTATTCTTTGCATTGTGTTGTGTTGTTATTTATAAAGTTTGATTGATTCATGTATGTGCCAACTGTCGATTGTCGCAGTGTTGCCGTTGACCTATCGCATCTAATGGCTACTCAGCCTTTAAATTTAGATATTCTTTATGCAAGTGAATGGTTGGAGAATCGATATGTATACAGTTGACCCATGTAAGGCCCTGAGTGAAGTATGGCTTTCGCAGATATTATTCTTCCCCTGAGCGAGCATCACGTCTTGCTGTTGGCATGCTCCACTCGCGGTTGAGCTGCATGAAGTACTCATCTCCTTGCAAGTCGGTACTGACAACCAGCTGAGCTCTCCCACCAGTTGACATCAGAGGACGGGGAGCAACAGTCGCGTTTCCTCGCCACTGAAAATTCCGGCTTTTGTACAAAAGAAAGATTAAACTATCGTACCTGTTGGCTACGATTGTTGCGACTTATCAAAACGTTTATCCTTCTCCTCGACTTGGCTAATTGCTAGCCCTAGCATTATATTATCTACCTGTTCTAGAACTGGGTCATCGCTTACGTATAGTGCTCATTCTTTTGACGTTTTCCTTGTTCAAAGGAAACCGTATCAAACATTATTGGGAAGGTGTGCCATGACATGTGGGTTTACTTAGGTTTACTGCCTAAAAGCTTCAGTGAATTAAATCCGCTTGGCACTGCATGCATTCGAAGTATCTCTTTCGCCTTGCTTACAATTCTTCTCCTAATTAGCGGATAATCGACGCTTTGTGACAGATTTTTGCGTTGCAAACCGTCTTAGTGTCATAACGTCGTTAAAATGTATTTGTATGAAAATTAAATTGCATGTTCAGATTCACCTCCTCCTACCAATTGCCTGCATGGACTGTGGAATTGCAACTCCTGACCTAGTTGTGGAGCTCGTCCTCTCAAACGTCTGCTAATTGATTTAGGACCCCTCCACATTTCATAAACAAGGCTTATAAAAATTAGGATTTTCTAATTTCCTCGGGAAATTTTCAGTTGTTAAGTTTCGGGTATCATTGTGATAGTCTAAATAGGTACAAACTACATTTCATTCAATAATTAACCAAATAATAACCTTCGACAGATGATAGTTTTCTACTGTTATATTTAAGGAATGGCTTCCTTCATAAATGAACATACAGAATATATACTGTGATATCAAATGTAGAAGCATTAGATTAGCAGAAACTGCAATAGGTGGGCATACGATTTTCATAAATGATTCTCAAGAATAATTTTTACGTTAAAACAAAATGAAAATGGTTCTAGTCACCCCCCAAATGGTTTTTCTTTGTAACATTCTGAAAAACCATGCACAGATTTCTGAAAAAGTTTCAAGTTAAATGTAAGCCTTTGAAAGAACAAATGAAAACAAACCGTTCCTTACGGCACTCGTCGTGATTTTTATCTGATTGATAAATGCTAATGCTGCTCACATGAGGCATCAAAGAGAGGATATGCTTGTCTTTTAGAATTGTTTTTATTGCATTGTTTCCGGGCGTGAAACTCCAGGCAAACAGAAATTTTGTTATCAGTTGGATAAAAATCGCTGACGAGGGCATGGCGCAATTTTCTCTTTGGCACTAAAAAATGCCTGCTTCCTGCTCTATGGAACAAGTTTGAAATCATTATTCTACTTCAAATATGATAAATTTATAAAATTTCAAGCGATGTGTTCTCTTATTGGATACGTAAATTAAAACGGTTTGAGGCTTACTCTAGTCTGGTTAACTTTGTTTAGAAGTCCAGTTTGATTTGAAGTGTCCAATTTTATGTGAAAATGGTATACCTGTAGATGAATGCTATCTCTAGCATACATATTGTCAAGGAAGACATGATGAAACTAGAAGTTTTTGTTCCAACAAAAAACTGTCGTACTGGGATATTCTAATTTAAATGTGACAGTTCAAATCCGGCATTATTTTTGGACTAACCAAATAAATAAGAAGTCTGGATTTGTAGTTACGTGGTTGGAGGGTTCTCAACGTGGTGAAGAAGGCCATTTAAGAAATTTCTCGCATATTGATGAAAATAGTAAATTTATGCCGAAAGAAAGAAGTTAAAGAAGGTTCAGGCACTAATGCGAGCACACAGAAATAAATCTCGGTACATGTCGCGGAGGTGAGCAGCGGAGGGTGCGGTGACGGCGGCGGGGTGCGGCGAACTCGTCGTTACTTCTACCGTAATCGCGGCAGCCACGGCATCGATCGAATGCGCCTCCTCTGCGAGGTACTGCCTTCGAGGTTGGTAGTGACCAGGTGGGCCATTTTAACACATGTAGTTTAGGTGGTCCCCGTGGCGGGCTGGTTGAACTTCCTAGGTGAACGCAGACATGCCCTTCGGGCACGGCTTTGGCAAGGAAAGGAACTCCGGGTTGTGGGCCTTTTCAGCACGTGTAGGTTGGGTGACATCCGTGGCGAGTTTGTTGAACTTCCCATATAGACGCAGACGTGCCCTTCGGGCACGACTAGGCAAGGGAAGGAACTCCGGGTTGTGGGCTATTTCAACACGTGTAGCTTGGGTGATATCCGTGGCGAGTTTGTTGAACTTCCAAATGGACGCAGACGTGCCCTTCGGGCACGGGTTTGGCAAGGGAAGGAACTCCGGGTTGTGGGCCTTTTCAGCACGTGTAGGTTGGGTGACATCCGTGGCGAGTTTGTTGAACTTCCCATATGGACGCAGACGTGCCCTTCGGGCACGACTAGGCAAGGGAAGGAACTCCGGGTTGTGGGCTATTTCAACACGTGTAGCTTGGGTGACATCCGTGGCGAGTTTGTTGAACTTCCCAAATGGACGCAGACGTGCCCTTCGGGCACGGCTTTGGCAAGGGAAGGAACTCCGGGTTGTGGGCCTTTTCAGCACGTGTAGGTTGGGTAACATCCGTGGCGAGTTTGTTGAACTTCCCATATGGACGCAGACGTGCCCTTCGGGCACGGCTTTGGCAAGGGAAGGAACTCCGGGTTGTGGGCCTTTTCAGCACGTGTAGGTTGGGTGACATCCGTGGCGAGTTTGTTGAACTTCCCGTTTGGACGCAGACGTGCCCTTCGGGCACGGCTTTGGCAAGGGAAGGAACTCCGGGTTGTGGGCCTTTTCAGCACGTGTAGGTTGGGTGACATCCGTGGCGAGTTTGTTGAACTTCCCATATGGACGCAGACGTGCCCTTCGGGCACGGCTTTGGCAAGGGAAGGAACTCCGGGTTGTGGGCCTTTTCAGCACGTGTAGGTTGGGTGACATCCGTGGCGAGTTTGTTGAACTTCCCATATGGACGCAGACGTGCCCTTCGGGCACGGCTTTGGCAAGGGAAGGAACTCCGGGTTGTGGGCCTTTTCAGCACGTGTAGGTTGGGTGACATCCGTGGCGACTTTGTTGAACTTCCCATATGGACGCAGACGTGCCCTTCGGGCACGACTAGGCAAGGGAAGGAACTCCGGGTTGTGGGCCTTTTCAGCACGTGTAGGTTGGGTAACATCTGTGGCGAGTTTGTTGAACTTCCCATATGGACGCAGACGTGCCCTTCGGGCACGGCTTTGGCAAGGGAAGGAACTCCGGGTTGTGGGCCTTTTCAGCACGTGTAGGTTGGGTGAGATCCGTGGCGAGTTTGTTGAACTTCCCATATGGACGCAGACGTGCCCTTCGGGCACGGCTTTGGCAAGGGAAGGAACTCCGGGTTGTGGGCCTTTTCAGCACGTGTAGGTTGGGTGACATCCGTGGCGACTTTGTTGAACTTCCCATATGGACGCAGACGTGCCCTTCGGGCACGACTAGGCAAGGGAAGGAACTCCGGGTTGTGGGCCTTTTCAGCACGTGTAGGTTGGGTAACATCCGTGGCGAGTTTGTTGAACTTCCCATATGGACGCAGACGTGCCCTTCGGGCACGACTAGGCAAGGGAAGGAACTCCGGGTTGTGGGCCTTTTCAGCACGTGTAGGTTGGGTAACATCCGTGGCGAGTTTGTTGAACTTCCCATATGGACGCAGACTTGCCCTTCGGGCACGACTAGGCAAGGGAAGGAACTCCGGGTTGCTGGCCATTTCATCACGTTTAGCTTAGATGGACCGCGTGGCGGAGTTCCTCCGCATGCCTCGTCTCAACCCCCTCTCCAACCTAACAGCTGACCGTTGATCGATACCTCACGGACTCTGCCTGTGCGGCTGAGCCCCGCAGTGCCATAGAAGGGGTGTGTTCGTTTCGGGTTTGATTGGCTGGAGTGATTACGGTACAGTGCGTGAGTACGGTCGGCGCTCTGCCGTTACCGCACCCCCGCTCCGCTGCTCACCTACGCGACTTGTACCTAAATCTCTTTGCAGATAGTCATTGCGGTAGAAACAGGAAAAAGACCATCTTCTTAATTGCATCTGCAACTAAGTAAGAGTAGCCTAAAAATGATTAAAATAAATTCGGAAGACGAAATGTGCTGATTTGGAAGCTTGTGAACTTGAAAGGGTCTGACATCTACCGCACCTGTTCAAACCTATGGAACAAAGTGCATTTATTTTATGATAAATGAATAAATGAGCTAGCTTCGTGATGCTAGGAATTGAAGGCTAAATTTCGAAAAGTTCATGTCATAGAACGAATAGGCGGACGCTTGGTCAACTTTGTAGTGTCTACTGTTAAAATGATAGCCGATCTACAAAACACAGATCAGATAAAGAAATTTTAGAGTGCAGGCTTTCTTAAACCGTCTAGCTCTATAAAGACGGGCCAGCGGTTTTCGCGGAGGAGTCGTCAATAAATTAGCGGAGGGTGAGAGGACGAGCTCCACAACTAGGACCAGAGTTTGCAATTCCACAATCCATGCAGGTAGTTGTATTGGTAGGAGGAGATGAATCTAATGGTCAACTTACTTTTCATATAATTAAATTTGAACGAAGTTATGGTACTGCGACGGTCTGCGACATAAAAATCTGTCGATTGTACATGAATTAGGAGCGGAATTGTACATTGAAGCAGTGAATACATGCAACGAAAGCGTCCGATGAAAGATAAGGCAGTGCAAGTTTACTCGAAAACAAATGGCTGTTGTTCTATCCTGCTTTCAGCAGCAAACATTCTGATTTTCAGTTTTCGATGTGAATTGCTCAGATGCTTATTTTTAGATCATATTCTAATTGTGTTCATTTCAGTTTCCTTCATGATCCAAATTTCGCAAAATAATGGGTTTTAGCAAATTCTCATAGCTGGATACGATGAGATCGAACTGTTACCTATGTGTTTTTTCTGCAAAATCAAACGCGGTGTTTGCACAGCTTCAAAGGCGAAAATTGGAGTGCTGCTTCTCGTTTCCTACCTTCGAAAATGCTGTAAGGTTCACAATAAACTGGAAACCGCATTCGAGGATTCCATCGCATTCATAACTCAAGCTCTCTAAGCAAAATGAACACCATCCGTCTTCGTAGCAATGATCTGCAGATTTCACCGCTTTTTATGGTAGCTGAAAAAGTTTGGCATAGTAAGAATGTGATAAATATCACTTTCTGCATAAATATTCGCAACCTGCATCAATCTCTGAGGGGCCTGGTGCATGCGCGCAGTAACTATAAAAACAATGAGGACTGATTCATCAACCGTTTCCTCCGTGTATCACATTTTTCTGTGACGTTCAAACTAACTGTAAATTTATGAGACTTTCTTGGGCCATTATTTTGCTAATGTCCATTCATAAGAGATTATCATATGTTGTACTGCATTTCCATATAGAAAGTAAGTGGAAAATAAAAAGAAGTTGCATAAAATCACATTGTAATGATGAAGGAGAACCTTGGCAAAGAGCTTCCGCGTGAAATCACGCCACGGCTTTGTGTGCAGATAGAACATGACCATTGTTACGCTTCCATACCTGAAAGCCAGAGGTTGCATTGGTGGAAGCGCAGTCTCGTACCGTATGCCACTCACGTCAGTACACAGGCGTTGAATACGGTAGCGGCGACGTTGAGCAACGTGATGGACAGGTCAAAGTTGTCCATCGCTGCAGTTATGGTACTCAGCAGATTGAATATCGACACTACGTTCACGACGTTCTTCAACATCTGAACAGACGTTGGCTCATAGAGCGGTAAAGGGATCGAAAGGGCGTCACTAAAAAGGGATGACCCCGAAGAGTATGTCTGGAGTAACTTGGTGTACAGAAAGAAGCTCGATAACTCATTTGATATAAGGATGTGTTCCGTTATTGCGGAGTCGTTAAATGAAATCACGAAGGCGATGCTCTACTGTAAGCTCCGGCATATGTCAACTAGCGCAGACGCTGACTGGAGGGCACAAGGCGAAGTAGTGGTAGTGATATCTCTTCATGCACGACAACAGTTCGCTCAGAGCAGGTCACAAGGTTTTTTCTTTCGCGTCTTCGGTTGAATCTTGAGTGTCTGATCTCCTCATGATTTTAAGAGCTCGCGGTGACATCATGTTTTCCTACAGTACCGTCGGTAAACATTCGCCAAAACGCGGCCGGCGGCGGATTAATCCGCCGTTTCCGCCGCTTCGCCATAACTTCCTTTATGGTCGATTCTATCCAATGAAATGCACGCTGTTAGAATCAGAACAACATGATCTACCCAATGGCGCAAAGATCTTGACAAGGTTTTAAAATTTTTGAGTCCGAGATGACCTAAATTAGGCTAGCTCGTAATTATCTTGACCTGACCTATACTCGCTCCTGAGTCTCGCCTAATTATACCCTGTGGCAGGAGTAGACCTGCCCAGTAGAATTTTTTAAAATTTAAAGAGGTATCAAAAATGTATTTTATACCAATTTTAGATTTTGCCTCATCATGGTGATCTATTTGATATCAAATTTGCCTACTCTGGCTCCATGTACATCATTCCATGCATTCTCAACTGCCGGTTTTTTCATTTTCGTTGATTAGTTGCGAGCGCATCACTTTTGTTCTAGGGTCAGTTTTTGCTAAAATTCTCGATTATGAGGCGTGGATTCCAAATGTGGGTTTTAGGCTTACTTTGATCAAAAGTAAGACAGTTACCAGCCGCCAAGCCGGCAGTGCATCAGGGTTACAAGAAGACACGTTCTGCAAAGGCTACTTCACTCGTGTAGATCTGTGTCTCCACGCGGCGGATCAGTGTGAGAGCTGGATATGTGGTCAGACACCATGCAGAGATGCTGCCTCACAAAAACGACGGAGCTCGCAACTCACGTCTCGGAGTTTCACGCCCTCAAACATCCAGTTTCCTTCAAATCAGACTTTGAGATTTGACACTGACATCTGTCCACACCCCGTAGAAGAGTTTCTACCATTTAGCAAAGCCAATATTTGCAATATTTTTACAAATTTTTTCACTCGACCTTAAACTAATTTATTACTCGAGACAAGCTCGATCTGGAGCTGAGATTGTTTCCGTAATTGCAGTGACCTGACCTGCCCCACCTAGCATGTCCTTTGGAAATACAATCTCTCCTCTCACAATTCACACTAACCCAATGCAGGGTCAGG